>JABCPU010000792.1:0-26446 GCA_016800925.1 Suillus spraguei | reverse complement strand
TTGAACATAATTCCTGATGAATGAAATTTGCTAAATAAATAGTCAGATTCATGTACGGGTGAAGTCATAATACGTACATAACCCAGCATACTTATCCATATCAGCAAATCAAAAGTGTTCATCTAGTGCCTGGTGGCGGTGGAACTCCGTGGCATTGCGTGTCTGTGCAGCTAGGCATTAGATTCTGAAAACACGCGCTCGCATGTCTCAAAATCCTCCTTTCCAGCGCCTACCATGTACTTTGAATGTGTTGTACTTGACATAGTCGGTTGTGTGCGTGTCCGTGAAATGCAGGAACAACACCTTGAATATTCAACCGCTTGACATCATCGGCTAAGGAGCTTCGAAGGATGATTTTCTCAAATGCGCACTTAATGTCGTAACGTAAAGAATATTCGGCCCCAAGACATCCATTAGCTTCTTTAAGCTGGCAATAGGGTACTTCATACTAGTACAGGAGGTCAGTAGCAGGCCGGTGCGAGTGAGAGAAACATTGGCTAACAGTTCTCCACTTCGTACCATATCACAGATGGTAAGCAGAAATCCATGCCGACAAACGGTGATGAATATGCTGGACTTCTTAAAAATCGCGAACATTTTCTTACGCGACTCTGGCGCCGCATTACGCCAGCGGTCAACACAGACGCTACTCGGTTCTGCATCAGTTGAGTCAAGTTCATCTACCCATGGGTCATCGGGGTCCTGGATATGTTGCCGGTTATTGTCCTTGGCTTGACGTGTACGGGCACTCTGGACTTCATCTTTGAAGCCATCAACATATTCCTCCGTGAGCCATATGGAACTGAGACCAGATCGTGGATCAGGGCGTTCGTTGCCTCTGTGAATAACGGATCAACGAGCTTCGCAGAATTATTACCATCAAAAGAACAAAGGACGGAAAATTTCAACGCAGGTTCATCTTGGAGCTGGTATTGACAGGCGGGGCAAGAGTTGCGCATGCGCCAGTGTGGAGCATCGTGTCCAAGGTGGTATTAATCTTCATGTCAAGCGCTGTAATACCTCGAGATAGACATCATATGCGATGCGGTATTGGGTTGCCAGATAGCGGTGATAAGAAACCTGAATTACAAATGAATATATAGTAATGTAGGAAGCAGTGACTCACGTTATGTAGATGACATATTTTTGGCCTCAGCGTGGATACTGAGGCGCAGACACACACGGTGTGTTTGCTGGTACACAGCCAGTGTTCGGATGGTAATCGCGATGCTTGGACGTATGGCAGCACAGCCAATGCAACCATAGTGCATCAAGGTGACATTGAGATGGGGTGACTCGTGTTTGAAAGTACGAACTTCACGAGCTATACAGTTATGTGAGACAAAGCTAGATCGTCGTGGACAAATACACTCACAGAAAATGTCGACAACCTCGATAGAGAATGTATCTGGTTCGTTAGGATCATAGACGGTGGCTGTAGATCATCATGAAGGTAGGCTAGAAGGGCTTCCGACAATGCATCATATTGGTCTAACCATGAGTAAACTTCGTCATGAATATGCTGACTTCGGTCTCGCAAGTCAGAGCATCTACACAAAGACCATCTGTCATGATAGCTTCACACCAAATATCGATGTAACAACTTACTTTCTGTGGTCATTCGTGAGCTGGTCAAGCTCCTGGTACAGCGACATCTCTTCTCCTGCATGGCTGAGAGCATGGGCTTCTTCCCCAGGAGGAGGAAGGACAGCATCGAGATCCATTCTGAAGTCAGCATCATTGCTCGCAATAGCTTGAGAAGCTAGTTCAGATTGCAGGAGGCGTTCTCGTTCTCGTAGAGGGATCTCTGCAATTCTGTCAACACAAATTGAATAGGAACATACGTCAAACTCACTTTTTTAAAAGTGCTGACCGGAGCTCACGAGCATCCTGTTCTCGTCGTCGGATACCTCCTGCGCGCAAAGTTGTCTTTTTGCCTCCAACTTGGACCACACACTTTCTAGAGACTCCTCCTACGGCGCCGCGAGTCATGCCGTAGACAGGATTTCGTGGGCTTGATGTGAGGTGGAGCGTGGTAGACAGGCTTTCGTAGGCTTGATGTGAGGTGGAGCGTGGTAGACAGTGAGCAGCCTCTGTTTGGAGGTCGTGAGAAGTAACGAACAAAGGGTATTACCCAAAACGGGTGTGCGACAAACATGCCCCAATATAGCCGTAGGTGTTGGTAGTGCTTGCAAGGTAAAACCGCTGGTGTGCACCGGCGGTGCTCCATACAAGCACATACGATGCTTAATTAAGCGGCGCTACACGTTACATAGGGCCGCTTTACTAAGTCTGTATTGTGGGAATTATAGGTGTGCATAGCTTCACAATTCAACATGAGGATAAGGGCAACATACAAATGATCGATTTTTCAGAAGTGGAGTCAAGTATGTCAAGGATCACTGAGAACTAGAATGAGAGTGGCCAAGAAAAGCAAAGGGAAAGAGCAGCTGATATTGAAAGGGTATGGGATGAAAAGTGGTGAAGTTCTGCTGTTGGAAGCAAAGATTAAATGGGAGACTCTGAAAGAGGAATTACTCGAATGGCTGGATATCAATTAGTAGTCATACATAGAAAGAAGTGGAACTCAAAAGAAGAGGATTGTAGAGATGCAAGTAGAAGATAAGCTATTTAAGAGATGGATCAATAGCCCATGAAATAGATGGTCCAGGATGTGGAGGGCCACTCTAATGCAAGGGACCAGCAAAGTTAAGTTGAGCTCGCAGATGCTCAAGCTCAATTTGCCATTCAAGCATTGTGAGCTCATGTGCATGCTGTCATTCAGAGTGAGAATCAAATTCAGCCTTTTTGCAATCTTCCTTTGCCTGGCTCTGCAGAGATGCTCTCACTCCCACACTCAAGCAACTTTCACCCTTGACTCACCAAGGAAGTAGTAAGTTCCTTGATATGCTGTGCATTGACTTTTGCTTCTGGTCACTTGCATGACAGACAGAAGATGGCTCAGACTTAATTTGTGGAATAGGTGTCATAGGCTTATTGGAGGGGGATGAGAGAGGATGAAGATGGTGCTTGATTTATCATCATCTTTGGTATACTCAGGAGTTGGTGAGTGAGGCCACTTAATTGGTATCTCATCATTATTACCTATGGTCTGGAACATTGAAATATTATCTCAAGTGTACTTGAAGGCATAATAACATACTACACACCTGAGAGCAGTCGAGAATGGTTAGATCAAGCTGAGATGCACTGTTAGACACAGTGGAGCAGTCCACAGCAGGACTCTTGTGATACAAGGCATTCATCCATTTATACCACAAAAACCTTTTCTTGACTTAGTCTGTATAAGAAAAAGGTGTTAGCCCACATCACAGACACTCATTGAATCATACTCCATGCATTAAAAATCTCACTGCCAAAGATTATCTCATCCTCATAATCAGCATCAATCAAGCCCTAACCAGTCTGTGACATTGAATCACGGTGCTTTATGAATGCCTTGCATAGTCCACTGTATATGATTTTAAGCTTTTGATACAAGATTAGATTGAAGTGAAACACATACTTCATCATGTGGTTCTTGACAGTTTCTGCAAGGTCATTGAGGTCTACATCCTTCCATGGTGAGTCCTCGTAATTGAGAAAAAGGGCTGTAGCCAATTGCTGGTAAAGATTCACAGGCCAGTCTCCAGTCAAAGGAACCTTGCCACTACCAAGCAGCATGAATCCAAATGCCTTGCAATAGGTGTTACTCTCCTCAATGAGACTGAGTAATGAGTCTGTAAGGTGGTGGTTCTCAGGTTTAGACCAACTAGCTCATACAATGAGTCAGTAGAGTGTGTTATAATACTGGACAACTCACACATACCGACCCACTGGTCTACATTCTACAAGCTAATTTCCACCCATGTCCTTGCCTTATCCATCTAGCTCTATTTGGTGCATAGTATACTGTTACTGATCCCACAGCAGGAATTATTATGCTGCAGTGCCATGCAATATTATTACATACTGACAGTAGAGTCACTTACACTCACTACTGATTTTGCCAAAGTATTCTGGCTACATATGATGTAGGATAAAAAGTCTTGACCACTTGCACACATTCTTTACCTCCTGGTACCTACCTCTTGGTCACCCCCAGACTTACTGTCTAGCTCTGGATTCACCCAGTAGTAGAAGTAGTCTCTTGTTTATTGCTACCACTCAATTACTGATACTGCTCATTTGACTGCTACTGCTGCACAATTTACCTCTCCTTAACTTGACATTTGACTGACCACTACTTGAGCACTGAAAGTACTGCTGTTGACTTTACTGTTTTTCTCTTCATGCTTGAGCTGGACTGCTACCAGTGATCTTTCCACAGACTGTTTATACTTAGAAAGGTTCTATTGATCATTTTGCTACTGCTATTGACCCAGTGCTCAACTACTGCTACTTGCTGGTACCACTGCTCTTATCACTACCACCATGACTAGTTACACTACTGCCAGTGGCCATTGTGCTGACTGCAGCAATCTTTTTGTACTTTGGACTAGGCACTAACTCAACTACACTCACTAGGCATTCCCCGTAGGGTTGAACATTTATGCTTACATGTGAAGAAGCATAGGCAGAGCATGAGACTCGTGTACTAGCTTAGGTGGTAGGTCACTACAGCTTATGCTAGCTTGTATCTTTACATTGGTGTAAAGATACAACCTAACCTGGGCTGTAGATAAACTACCTCCTAAGTTAGTATGTGTGGTCTTGTGCTCCATCTAGTCTGTTTCACTTGCAAAACAAGAGTGTTCGACCCTAAAGGGGAATGCCTGTTAGTATGGTCAAGTTCGAGTCAAACCAATGTGCAAATGTAGCATCGTAGTCAGCAGTAAGTTGCTGCGGTCAGTGGTGATGCTGCCAGAACTAGTGTGGTAAGTAGCAGTACTAGCGTCATTGAAACAAAGTCAGGAACAGTAGTGTCAAGTGAGCAGTGATGAGCGACGATATCAGTGGTTAAAGTTGCAAGCAGTGCAAAGAAACAGTCAAGAAGGCCACGGTACTTTCAGCGGTGAAGTAGCGGTGCGTGAGAAGTTCAGTCAAAATAGCAATCTAGAGTCCAGCGGTAACGGTGAAAAAGTGAGATTGATTAACGAGCGGTAATGAACTTTAAAGACTAAGTCCACTACTGGGTAAACCCAGAGCTAGACAATAATCCTGACCTATAGTACATGCAATGAGGTAAAATCAGGTATCGTATTGTGTGCGGTGCTTATATCTTAAATCATATGTATTCAGAATGCTCTAGGTGAGATCAGTAGCGCTCAAGTACAGTAACCACCATATGTAAACATAGCGCAAGGTGCTGTGGCACAAGGCGACATGTAATAAGACTTGCCATGGAACATTAAGCATATGAGTCAGAGTCACGTAACAAGATATACAAGTAAAGGAACAAAGGGGAAAATGAATAGGGGCACGTACAACTGTAACATTACCCCCGTATTACAGTGAAAGTCACCGACTTTCAATCACTTTGGTTTGCATAGTAAACAGGATCGTCACTCCATTCGTAGTCTTCATCAGCAACGGACCCACCCCTCATATATTTAGCTTCCTCAAGACCAGCGCGTCGTTTAGAGTCCCGTCTTTTTTCTGCTTGAATACGTTCATCATCAAGTTGTTTCTCCCAAGTACGAAGTGCGTCATAAAATCCTTCGTCCTTCCATGTTAACTCGAAGGGGGGAGGTCCGACTCGTTTGGGACAATAAATGGATAGGTGAGTAGGCGACCAATATCTGCAAACCTTGCACTGATATTCCGCACAATTCTTCTGACGATGTCCTAGCAATCCACAGACGCGGCATTTCATATTCTCGTCGGGGTTAGAATGGACTTTGCGCAAGGGAGACGGAGAAATGATAGGCGTGGGGCTAGTGGATCTGGCGCGCTTCTTTCCCTTATTCTTCTTCATACGTTTTAAGGCAAGGGTGTTAGCTCGCTTGAGTTGCGCCTGTTGAGCGGGGGACAACGTGTATGCTGACATGGGGAGGTCCGGGGTAACTGCTCGTTCAGCAGCTGCAAGAAGTTCGTCAGAGGAGGACGAGGAAGTTATGCCAAGATCTTTTACTAAGACCGGCGAGACAGGGTCCATTGGACCGAATGATGATGGGATAGACATTGGGGGATGTATATGAAGGTCGCGAAGTCGGGGGCCGAGTGTTACCAGCTCAGTGGCTGGAATACCTAGTAGCTTAGCGGCCTCACACTGTTCCTTTGTGCAAGGTTCGTACAGCCAATCAGGGCAATCAAGTGAAGTCGTTGCGGGAGGTGGTGGGATTGGCTGTTCGATGGGGGATGGAGTTCGGGGAGATGCAAGATCAGCTTGTGTTTATTGTAAATCAGTGATGGCTTCTTCTACTAGGTTTCTGGCCGCTCTGGTTTCAGCGACTGATTGCTGGATGGTGTCGACAACCGTATTGGTGAGTTGTCCAATTTCTTGCACAGCAGTATATAGGCCAGCAAAGGCATCAAGACTAGAATAGATACGCGAAGAGGTGGGTGCTGGAATAGGAAGTGGCGTATCTCTTTGTGGAGAGGGAGGTCGAGCAACGCCTGCTTGACGCTCGGCAATGATGTGAATAGCTTCTTCAACATCATTCTTAAAGGAATCGGGAAGCAACAGCATAGTGTAAGCACGAATGCGTTTTTGAAGATGAATGAAATGGTGACGGAGTGTAATTTCTGTAGTCTCTTTAGCGGTGGCTTCGATGAGGGCTGCTGTGCGGATGATGTTAACAAGGAGTAGGGCGGGGAAGGCACCTCTTTCGGTGAGGATTCTGTCGATTTCGAGGGCATGTCCCTCACAGAGGATGGCGGCTTCGATGTAAGAGGTATTGTCGATTTCTGTAGTGAGAGTTCCATATTGTTCAGCTTCAGAGTCAGAGTCATTGGTGGCAGCGGCGACAGGTGTGATGTAAGCAGTGGGGAAAGACATTTCGAGATAGTAGTTAATCAGATGCTTAACGCGAGTTGATTTGACTGAAGGATGATCAAAGGGCGTGTTGCTTCTTATAAGCATTCAAAATTCAGGCGGAGTTCTTCAAGTTCTTTTCTGAGAGCCATTCGTTATCTCCCGATGAATATCCTTTCCAGGAGACAAGATAACGTCGGCGAGTGCCGGTTCCTTTGTGAGAAAGGATTGCTTCTATTTCATATTCTTCTTCTTCTTCGATGATGTCAGGTGGTGGTTCGGGGAAGTTCGGACCGTGCACATCCGTTTCGCTATAGGATGATAGGACAGAAGCGTGGAACGTGGGATGGATCTTCCATTGTGGAGGAAGTTTGAGTGTGAACGTGATGGGGGATAAGACATCGATGATCGGGAAAGGTCCATATCGCTTTGGCGCAAGTTTCCTTGATGGAAGTTTGAGTCTAAGATTAGCGGCAGATAGCCAAACCTTATCTCCGATCTTCCATGGAATGTACTTATCTCCTCGGGATCGTTCAGCCATTGTTTGCATTGCAATGTTGTGGCAGGCGATTGCTTCTTCTCTTATCTTCTGCAGAGATCGTACTCGGTCTTC
The DNA here is from genome assembly GCA_016800925.1 of Suillus spraguei. NCBI lineage: Eukaryota > Fungi > Basidiomycota > Agaricomycetes > Boletales > Suillaceae > Suillus > Suillus spraguei. Next base: position 18,917 of record JABCPU010000792.1, on the reverse strand, counting down.
TGCTGCGGGGACTGATGAATCGGGAATAAGGTGGGGAATGGCACGTGGTTCGTATCCCATCATCAAATAGAAGGGTGATGCGTTCCTTGCATCGTGTTTTCGGTGGTTATGGACGAATTCGGCGATTGGTAGGTGTTCTACCCAATCTTCGGGGTGGTTTCGGCAGTAGATGCGGAGGTATGTTTCGAGTTCTTGATTTAGCCTCTCAGTTTGGCCATCGGTTTGTGGATGGTAAGCCGTGGATGGAGCGATGACGTAGTCGAGAAGTTGGGCAAGTTCCTTTGAGAAGCAAGATAGGAATTGCGGTCCTCGATCCGAGATGACTTTGTCATGGAGTCCAAATCATCGGTAAACATGTTTTAAAAATAGCTTGGCCACACCTTCTGAAGTGATGGTTTTCAAACAAGGGATAATAATTACCCCCTTCGTAAGGCCATGGTCTACCACGACCATGATACTGTCAAAGCCTCCAGAGACGGGGAGGTCAGTGATGAGATCAACGGAGACCTGGGAGAACGGGCGAACGGCTGACGAGGGAATAGGCGTGAGCGGGGGTCGAACAGGATGAGTATCCGCTTTCATTTGCTGGCAAAGGGCGCAACCCTCAACGTATTTCCGAATATAAGAGCCCATTGCAGGCCACCAGGCTTCTCGTTTTACGAGTTCTTCAGTTTTGAATCTACCGGGGTGACCCGCGGTAGGATGATCATGATACCTTTTCAGGATATCGGAGCGATGCACTGGTGGAATATAGGCGCGGTTCTTAAAATAGAGGACATTCTCCTCAATCTTCCAGTCAGAAAGTGCCGATTTCATAGGGGGAAGGCACACACCATCAAGGGCATCAGATGCCGTCTTGAAGACAGGGTCGTCGAGGGGGTCTGAGGATGACAGCACATCCTTCAAGTCTGTGTCAATAAGACGAACAAATAGAGCATCAGGGAGGAGGGTCTGGTCCTCGTTATCGTCTTTGCCAGAGTCATAATCAGGCCGGCGGGATAGTGCATCAGGTACTGCTAATTTAGTACCTGCAATGTGATGCAGTTCGACGTCGTAAATAGACAAAATCAATTGCCAATGTGCTTGGTGACGGGTGAGCTTCTGTGCACTTCTAAAGTACAGAAGGTTCTTATGGTCGGTGAATACCAGGACGGGGTGAGGGTTTCCTTCGAGATAATGACGCCATTCGTTCAGCGCCCGAATTACGGCAAGGAGTTCCCGATCAAAGATCTGATAGTTTCGCTCTGCGGGGTTTAAGGACTGTGAGAGATATGCGCATGGGTGATAAACACCATTCTCATCAGTCTGTAGTAGAACTCCACCAGTTGCTACAAGCAAAGCATCGGTAGCAATAGCAAATTGCCGGGAAGGATCAGGGTTGCGGAGTACCGGTTGGGATGTGAAGCGTCGTTTTAGTTCTTCAAAGGTGTCCATACATTCGGTTGACCACTCAAAGGCCTTATCTTTCTTTGTTAAATCGATAAGGGGTCGAGCGATGTCAGAATAGTGGGAAATGAACGTGCGGTAGAAGTTGCAAAAACCGAGGAATGACCGAACATCTTTTACAGATTTCGGGATTGGCCATTCGGAGATCCCCTTGGTCTTGGCGGTGTCCATAGCAACTTGTCCGGGGCGAATTATCATTCCGAGGTATTCCACTTCTTCTGCATCAAAGGTGCACTTCTCCGGTTTCAAGAACAGGTGTTCTTTTCGTATTTTCATCAAAACTCGCCTGGTCCGTTCACGGTGTTCTGCCATTGTCGTAGAGAAAATCAGGATATCGTCCATATAGATAACCATCCATCCTTCATTGATTTCTTGTTGAAAGGTGCGATTCATGTATGCTTGAAAAGTTGCTGGGGAATTGCAGAGGCCAAAGAACATGACATTCAGTTCAAAGAGGCCAAATTCCGTGGTAAAAGCAGCTTTCCACCTGTCATCAGGATGGATGCGAATGTTGTTATAACCGGACCGGATATCCATTTTCGTAAAGAACTGTGCGTTGTGAAGACGTGCGACAAGGGAAATAGGGAGTGGAAGCGGGTATGCGTTCTTGACTGTCCAATCATTGATGTAACGATAATCTTGACAGGGACGCAGTTCTCCGCTCTTCTTTCCCACAAAGAAGAAGCCGCTAGCTTGAGGTGACTTCGATTCTGAGATAAAGCCTTTCGCAACGTTTTCATCGATAAACGTTTTGACAGCAGCGTGTTCTTTTTCCGATAGCGGGTAAACCTTAGATGTGCGAGGGATAAAGCCGGGTTTGGTGTCGATCCGATGATCGATACCAGGGCGTTCGGGGGGTAGTTTGTTCAGCCCGTCTTGAGCAAAGACGTCTGCGAAGTCGTGCAAATAATCTGGGACCAATTCTTCAAAGGATTTCTTTTTCTTTTCCTTCTCATCCGTAGCGAATTCCTGAGCCTTGTTGCTGTATTTTGGTGGTGGAAGGAGAACTGTGGAGTAGTTGGAAGGTTGTTTGAATCGGGAAGTTCCATCACGTGTGAGAGGTGTGTCCATGGAAACTTCTTCTATAATTCTCATGCTGACTCCATCAGTGTCGTATTCCACGAGAAATTCTCCATCTCCTAGTTCATACGAGGAAATTTCGCGTACTTCTGGCGCATGCCAGACGTCGTTCATGGTGTCGAATTGGTCATCATCCTCAGTTGGGATCAACGAGGGCACGGGTTCTTCTTTATCGGGGATTTCTTCTATTGAAGCTGAGAGGGTTTTCGGGGGAACGAAGAACTTGGATAATTTCGGTACGTTGGTGCTTCGCCCTGGGAGTTCTTCTTCCGTTTTCCTTTTTCCATGTTTCTGTTCTTCTATTGGCCACTGCTCAATAGGTTCTTGTCCGACCCGATGCTTGGGTTCAGATTCATTCTTGCGCTTCTCTGCGCGAGGAATCGGTGATATCAATCTTGGCAGTTGGACGCGTGGAGTGGGGTCTGTAGTACGTGGCATTCGTACTTCTGGTTCCGGTTCTTCAGGAATATCAATAGGAGAAGCGATGAACGGTTTCGGAAGACGGGAATGTTGCCATCTGGTGTGATGATTGAAGAGTCGGGGCAACCCGTTCTTCTTCCGATCCATATCTAGATCAATTTCGATCTCATCTGATTTATCTGTCCGTGGAAGGATAAGCGTTTCAGCGGCCCAGTCTATAATTGGGTTCATTGCTCGTAACCATGGAATTCCAAGGAGAATTTGGTCTTTTTTTCCTAGCTTGGTGATGTTGAATTTTCCATACATGGTTCGGTCGTCGATTTTGACTACTAGGAGGCAGTAATGCGTGATTGGTCCTCCTTTTATAAGGGTTCCATCTGCCGTCGTGACTCGAAACGGTGTTTTGAGCTTTCGTTGTGTGATTTGATGGAGTTTCACAAACTCTTCTGAGATGAATGTTCCTGCTGCTCCTGAATCGATAACAGCGGTGGTGTCGACGGATTTCAAGCGAGTACGCGAGTGGAGAGTGATGGGAACACGAAGTTCTTTTCTTTCACCTACAGCGCGTACAAGTCTTAGTAATACATTGGGAGAAACATACGTCGAATCTTTGTTTCTCCAAGTCAAAAATCCTCAACAATTCGTCTCACAGTCTCTTCATCTTCTTCTTCCCCTTTGACTTCGGTTTGTCTGAGTGGGGTCTTCTTCTTTCTTTCAGGACAGTTATGGATTCGGTGTCCTGTCTTCTTGCATCCGAAGCATTGCCCTTTCTTCATGCATTCGGATCTTTCCATATCGGAAATTCGATCTACGACCATTGCGTTGGAATCACGGCTCGGAATATACCGTGCATTCCCGTAGTTCTTTTTCTTTTGTTGTGGAGTATGACGTGTCCTCATGGCGTTAAGCCGATGATGGGCATTGTCAATAGCAACGCATTGCAGCACAACGTCTCTGAATATTTCGGAGACATCTCCTGTATTGAAAAGCTTTGTAAGGATACCCCAATTAAGGCCGTCTTGGAAGAACTGGATCTTCGTCGCGTTGTCAGTGATCTGAGCCTTGGCTGCTAGTGCCTCAAAGTCAGCAATGTAGGTGTGGAGATCTCCAGTTCCTTGTTTGAGATCTCTGAGTCTTGTGAGGGCAGTTCCTTTGGTATCCACTGGTTCGAATGCTTCCTTGAAGCTCTTCATAAAATCTGCCATTGTCCCATAACCAACTTTTTGTCCAGAAGTGTCGGTAGATTGGGCGTGTTCCAGAAATTGTTCTTTCCAAGATTTGGCGTTCTTCTCGGTCATAAAAGAAGTTATGTAGATGATCTTCTGTTTGTCGGTGGTGTAAAGCTTTTCATTGATGTCAAAGTGCAAATTGCACAACTGGATAAACTCGCGAGAGTTATCACGATCTCCATCGAAACCAATCGGTTGACCGATCTTGTATTCGAATTCTTTGGTCGACATGGTTGATGATTCTTCTGGTGAGTTATACTTTCTCAGTGCCTACACGCGCTGTCTTGCTGTCCGTCAGGGCTTTTCTTCTGTCAGGGGATTTCCTCTTGACAATCTGCTCAGCGTACGCGTACGCTAGTCTGCTGATCTAGGTGATCAGGGCTCAGGGTCGAAGACTGGATAGTCGACGATCAAAATGGACTTTAATCTTTTGTTACGAACTGGGGTGGCGTCACCAGCGACAGTGAAAAGACACAGACGGTCTGCTGGGAGTTCTTACAATGTCCAGAAGAGGACAAAGTGAAAGTACAAGGAACGCGTTCTGAGTACGATCAAGGGTTCAGCCTCAAGGACAAGTCCGAGAGGTATCTGCGAGAATAGAGACTAAGGCTAAGGAGTGCTTAGACTTAGAGACGATTCAAGACGACTTAGGTTGGAGACCTAAGCGAAGGAGATTCCAGGTAAAACCCAGTAAGATTAAAGTAGGGAATCTACTACAAGTACACTGTGCTTAAATAGGCCAATATGCGCGCACAGACCAAGTATCCGTGAGAACATAACTGCGTATCCTAGTAAGGAAGGTATGTATCATACAGATGCGTTAAGCATATGAGTCAGAGTCACGTAACAAGATATACAAGTAAAGGAACAAAGGGGAAAATGAATAGGGGCACGTACAACTGTAACAGAAGTAACCGCTGGTATGTAAACATAGCACAAGGCAGCTGCGGCACGAGGCAACATGTAATAAGACTTGCCATAGAATCAGTGATAAGCAGTCATGTACAAACTACACACCAAATGGAGCTATGTGGATGAGGCAAGGACATGGAAGGACATCAGTATGTGGTATGTGGTGCAGCAATCGGTGTGGTGTGCGGTAAGCATGTGATGCCGCCAGCATGTGCTATGATAATGTTTCTTGCCATGACATGATGGAGATTCAACAATTCTTCTTTGCTGTGTGGCCTCTCATTGATGTTAGTATGTGATGGTGTTCAGAAGGATATAAACTCACCTGATGCTTGCTCACCCCCACTCAGCAAGATGATAGTGAATGCCACAGTATGGGATCAGAAGCCCATGGCATGAAGGATAACTGGCATCTGCCAGAAAATATTTACTGTCCAGAATATGAAGGTCTTTAGCTCATGCATCAGTAGCAGAGCCCTCCCAGCCAGTGAGAGCATAAGTGAAATTCATGTCAAAGTTGCACACAAATGAACAGTTTTGAGAGATGAGACCCTTACAATCACGGTAGGCAGCACGTTCAAGTGCAGGAGGTGTAGCATGTATGTGACTCCCATCAAGTGCGCCAATGGCATCCTGGAAGAAGGGTCAAAATTTGGTGTTCTCGTGAATTCTCTGGGAAACTTCGTCTGATGGGAGGTGTACATATTTTGAATAGAACAGGGGAGTGGCAAAAATGCTGAGCATCCTTCGAAAGTATCTAGACAAATAAGATAAATGAATCTAGTCTACGAATACAACACTCACCAAGAAATAGTCTCATTAGAATGCTGAAACCTCTTTCCAATATGCCTGATTGACGGGCCAGTAACAGCAGTGTATAGGAAGATAGCCAGTTGTTCTTCGAGGGAGAGAGACTTGGAACTGGAATGCCCAAGCCCACGGAGTTCCGATATAATTTTTGCAAAGACATGTGCATGCACTCTGTGCTCAAACCAAATGCGTTCTGGATGCCCAGTACCAAGTTCAAATGATTTTTAAGGCCTGGCCAGTAGTAGTAATGGTGCATTATTATCAAGAAAGTGCACCATAGTAAGGGTATAGGCCATAAATGCTCCGTAGTATGTTACTAGAAAAGATACTAAATAGAAGAGTGCACGAGAGATTAGACAGCAATATTCACGTCACCAATAAAACAATCTTCAGACGAGGGATCAATACAAGGGGGGCAGATAGGGCTATCAGAGTCGCGGACACTACGCGAGATGATATCAGATGGTTGAGGCGCTACAAAGTCAAGCGGCTGGCAACACGACGATGTTGAATGCTGAGAGAATAAAAGATGCGTCGAACGTATATCAATAGTGGCGAAGTGCGACCCAGCCTTAGAAAAAGAGCCAGTTGATGACTCGAGGTGTATTTTGCGAGGTCTGTGGCACCAGAGACAGTCGTCGAATAACGTTTTGGGAGCTTGTTAATATCTGCATTAGAACTTTATGTAAGAAACTAAATTCCAGACGAGAGAGAAAAGTTGCAGTGAAAGATGAATTACATAGAATGAGAGACGGGTAACGAGTGCACTGTGCAGTGGGTGGAGTTACCTAATATAGTAACTCCGCTAGCGTAGTGGTATCGGAGTCAAACAAAAAAGTGACTACTACATTGACCGGTTGATTTCCAGCATGGACTCCTAGTCTGATAGCCGATATCATGCAGATGGAGGCCTGATGTTCGCAAAATACCAAATTTGCCATAATTCAACTACTGGAGCTGGAGCTTAGCGACATTTACGTTTGCAAAGATGCACATGTCTATGCTGTTTGCCGGCAACGTTACTCACTCGAACCAGTACAACTTCTCTCGCTCGCACTGACGTATAATGTCAAATAATTCTTGCCGCATGCTTTTGAGCAACTCATTTCAGCTCGCATCAACAATATCTCTGACGAGGAATGTCACGCTATTAGGTCTGTTGTGTGAAACACTATACTCAAAGTCAAGGAACGTCTCGATGTGCACCATCGGCCCATTGCATAGGAAGTCCCACCTATGGTGCATGCAGGAACTTGTACAAAGCAAAAGAAATGTGAGGAGGACCGGAAACAGTTGTGGTGGAATGGAATAGATAGATTTTTGCTGAATGGACGAATTCTTCAACCTTGTAAGGAGGCTGCCCAACGCTTGAAATAGCTAGTAGCTGGTTATCGCGCACTTTGAGGTTGTGTATCGCGCACTCGATGTTGTGTATCACGCACTCGATGCCGTATCGCGCAATTTATTAAAGTTCCTTTTGGAGCGTCATACTGCGTGGCCAGGAAGCTCGAGGAAATCACCATTCCATGGACGAACAAGATATTTGCAGAGCGGGTCTCCCCGGCCAAAACCGAATCAGCTTGTCCTTCATGTTGATCAACAAATCATGAAGCCCTTTGGCCTTGACTTGATACGTGAAATTGGCCTTCTGTTTTTGACTAGGTCTCTATCTGACTTCAGCGACGAGGAATATAATTCAAGGTAGATGCAGCCAATGGTGCGTAAAATGGGCAGCACTCAGGGAGCCAAGCTCACGCTGTACGAGTCACCTCTACAACCACAGCATCTTGCAGTGATGAAACCTGTCTGAATATAATCTTCGGAAAGAGATAGCAACCATAGCAGGGCTTGATATGAAGTGATGTCCATTATTAGAAGGTCGTATGGTGATCATATGATTGGGAATCTAGTAAAAGGTGGGGTGACGAAGGGCATCCACAACACAGTAACAATATGACTGTTTGAGTATGCAGATAAATCCTCACAAGAGGTATCGGGCGTGGTGAAACAAGTTTTAGAACGGAGCAGCTAACCTTCCGTGAGATCATGTTGTCCAACCTGTGTAGGTCCGGGAACGAGAGCGTTGCTTTCGGCATCCCCCACAACCTCTGATCCCTCACATGCTTGACTGATTTCCTTACCGACCGGTGCTGGCTCAGAACCATTACAGGCGTGAACTGGCTCAGTCACTAGCCCGGCCTGCGGAAGATGATCGTGTGAGCGGGCGACGTTGATTTGGCGAGGAGGGACAACGGACAGGCCCTCGATGGCCTGTGCGGGAGGAAAGGATATATCAACAGCTGTCCGACTCACTGGCAATTCTGGAAATGCAGAATTGGGTGTCTCATGTAGTGCCGGGGAGGGCGGTAGCGATGTGCTTCGGGGGTGTCCGTCGTGCGGAAGTATCCTCACGGACGGAAGTATGGCCGCAGATGATAGCGTGCGGGCTGGAGGATTAGACATAGCTCTGCGGGGGTCAGTGTTGGGAATTTGCATGAACTCCTGGATGGCGGACACCTCCTGCGCCAACGCCTGATACTGTCTTCCAAGTGATTCAACTGCTGCCATAGCCACATTCATACCTCGTTCGACAGCGGTCACCCGGTGATGAATCTCGTCCCGCAGAACGTCCCGGAAATGGGGGAGCAAGACATCTGTGCGACCCATTGTAAGTGAAAGACCATCTGACTTCATAAGATTCACTTACAAAATGATGGGATGCGTTCTGGAGATACAATTGGCGCCCGAGCCATGCTGCGGTGACGGGAATGTAATTTCCGTAGACTTGCTCGGGGTGCAGCGGCCACCATCCGACCACTTCCTGGTTCAGGTAATGCTGATACAACACATGGAGTCGCCATCCTGGATGGTACCCTCGATTTCATACGAGATGTCGTTTGTCTACGACCTCTCGGCATCGCTGATGGCGCATCGCCGTAAAAACATTTCTGTTTCTTCCTGGAACATTCCCCGCATGATTGGAGGAGCCGCCCCGTCTTTGTACTGCGTATCGCGATGCATTGTACTCCACGTTTATTACAGGGCGTGCAACATTCATGCTGGCTGTTCCCAACCTGCGCGGCTGATTAGCATCCGTTAATGAAACCAGGACCGTCCTTACATCATCGGTCTGTTCCATCTTCACAACTCTACTTGGTACCAGTGATTCGTTCTATTCAATGAATATCGGGACGCAAGGTATGCAGCGGAGTGCTTACTATTGATAGCCTACCGGTGTTCATCTCGCCCGGAGTCTCGACATTCCCTGCATGATTATCGCCCATCCTCCTACGCTTTCCTCCCGTCCTGTACACTGTCATGGACTCCTCCATGGGTAGCCCTCCGCAGTTCCTTTTCGTTGTCCCCTTTCCCTGTTCTACACTGAAGAAGTCCTGCTGCGCATATGCCCTCGGGGATTTTCGGTCTCCCTGCAAATTCACAAGCTCGAAACTTCTACTCACCTCTCCTCCACCCGCATTACCCAAGATCTGCTGCCAGTCCAATGGATCTCCAGATAATATATCCAGTTGCAAGCTTTTGTCTCGTAGATCGACCTTACTCGCCATCCACGCTTTTGCCTGGTTCCTTAGCGGATGTTTCAAGATGCGGCGGTCGTTATACCCTATGGCCCCCCACGCGGGCACCCGGAAAATAACCTTCTTTTCACTACAGTGATGTAATTCCACAGCACATGACAACAGGATCGGTGGGATAGCCATCACATGTGTGGCATGACTGATTGCTTCCTCCTATGTGGTTGATGAAGTGACAGCGAGTGGTGTGTGGAGCTGACAGTACTCACCACGAGACGACCCGTTTGCCTTGCAAATGTCAACTGGTCTTTCACGACACCCAAATAGCGGCCACGTTGAACGTTGCTGCACACAGTCAGGGCATTTGTGAGGATAATTTCCTCGGATGACAACATTATTATATATTTGCCCAGAATATAACGGAGCGGAGGAATGACCAGGGGTTGCGTTGAAAGATGGTCAGAACAGAGTTGCAATTTTTGGTACTATATTTATAGACGAAGATGACTCAGCATGGACTACCACTGGGAGACCTTTTGGGTGGTTTGTGTCTTACATAACGGGGACTAGATGTGGTAATTCTAAGGGTTTTCGTCAAATATTACATAGACATAATGCAAAATATGAATCGTACCCTCATTTTCGTGTGTTTAAGGTGCTGTTGGACAGCGACTCCGGGTTCAAAATTCCGGGTTCAAATCTGCACGTGATGCACGTAATGAGAACATTGACGTATGTCGATAAGAATCATCGATAATCAGTACTAGGACAGTATATAGCATTGAATCTGGTATAGATAATTACAGTTGCTGCATCCATATGACCTCGAAGCGCAAACACGGAACAATGTACATCGACGACGTCAAATCGTCATGGTCATCATCACAATTGCTTTATAACCTCTATTCTTATCACACACAGAAAAGATCCCGTATCATACATCTATCCTGACTGGAAAGCATGGGTATACGATCATCAGTGGTCACCCAGACCGAATCAAACACAATTTCGGCATCGACTTTCAAACCTTTGAGGAGCTATTAGAAGTTCTTCGGCGACATGGATTTGTCCAGTCCCACAATGGTGTCACTGTCGAAGAGCAACTTGGAATATTTTGTATACGTGTGTTACAGGGCTCTCTCTCGTCATGTGGTGAGCAGTTTCAGCATTCTCCAGACACAATTACGAGGTAAGTATGTCAATAATTGAGATGAACAGTAGGCTGATGATTTCACAGATATTTCAAGCACATGCTTGTTTTCTTTCATCCCCTCCCTTCTACACTGCAAATGTCTGGTTCCAATGAACATACTCCATTTCTGCAGCAATCTGCAATGACCCACACTTCAAATTCTTTGATCAATGCATTGGTTACGAACTGGGTGGCGTCACCAGTGACAGTGAGAAGACACAGGCGGTCTGCTGGGAGTTCTTACAATGTCCCAAAGAGGACAAGGTGAAAGTACAAGGAACGCGTTCCGAGTACGATCAAGGGTTCGGCCTCAAGACAAGTCTAGAGGTTCTACGAGAATAGAGACTAAGGCTAAGGAGTGCTTAGACTTAGAGACGATTCAAGACGACTTAGGTTGGAGGCCTAAGCAAGGAGATTCCAGGTAAAACCCAGTAAGATTAAAGTAAGGAATCTACTACAAGTACACTGTGCTTAAATAGGCCAATATGTGCGCACGGACCAAGGAACGTGAAACGAACTGTGTATCCAATAAGGAAGGCATGTATAGTACAGATGCGTTGAGCATATGAGTCAGAGTCATGTGAATGATGTACAAATAAGGAAACAAGGGGAAAATGAATAGGGGGCACGTACATTGTAACATTACCCCCTTTTTACATGTAAAGTCACCGACTTTACTCATCTTGGTTTGCGTAGTAAACGGATCATCACTATAGTCGTAGTCCTCATCAGCAACGGACCCACTTCTCATATACGCAGCTTCTTCAAGGCCGGCGCGTCGTTTAGAGTCTCTCCTCCTCTCTGCTTGAATTCGTTCATTGTCAAGCTGTTGCTCCCAAGAACGAAGTGCGTCATAGAATCCTTTGTCCTTCCAGGTTAACTCGAAGGGGGAGGTCCAACTTGTCGAGGACAATAGATGGATAGGTGAGTGGGCGACCAATATCTGCAAACCTTGCACTGATATTCCACACAATTCTTCTGACGATGTCCAAGTAGTCCACAGACACGACATTTCATGTTTCATCAGGGTTGGAATGGACTTTACGTAGTGGCGATGGGGAATTATGGGTGTAGGACTGGTAGATCTGGCGCGTTTCTTCCCCTTGTTCCTCCTCATACGTTTCAATGCAAGGGTATTGTTACGCCTGAGCTGCGCCTGTTGAGCAGGAGTGAGGGTATACGCTGACGTGGGAGGTCAGGAGTGGTTGCTCGTTCAGCAACCTCAAGAAGTTCGTTAGGGGAAGAGGAAGAAGTGACGCCGAAGTCTTTTACTAATACTGGCGAAATAGGATCCATTGGACCAAATGACGGTGGGATAGACATGGGGGGTGTATATGAAGGTCGCGAAGTCGGGGGCTGAGCGTTACCAGCTCAGTGGTAGGGATACCTAGTAATTTAGCGGCCTCACACTGCTCTTTTGTGCAAGGTTCATACAGCCAATCAGGGCATTCATGAGAAGTTATGACGGGAGGTGGTGAGGTCGGTTGTTTGATGGGGGATGGCGTTTGAGGAGATGCGAGGTTAGCTTGCGTTTGTTGTAAATCTGTAATAGCTTCTTCAACATCATTCTTAAAAGAACTGGGAAGCAACAGCATAGCATAAGCACGAATGCATTTTTGAAGATGAAGGAAGCGGTGACGGAGTGTAATTTCTGTTGTATCTTTGGCGGTGGCTTCGATGAGGGCTGCAGTACGAATGATGTTGATGAGGAGTAGGGCAGGGAAAGCACCTCTTTCAGTGAGGATTCTTTTGATTTCAAGGGCGTGTCCCTCGCAGAGAATGGCAGCTTCAATGTAGGAGGTGTTATCGATTTCAGCGGCAAGGGTCCGTATTGTTCAGCTTCGAAGTCAGAGTCATTGGTGGCAGCGATGATGGGTGTGATGTAAGCAGTGGGGAAAGACATTTCGAAGTGGTAGTTGATCAAGTGCTACGCGAGTTGATTGACTGAAGGATATCAAAGGGCGTGTTGCTTCTTATAAGCATTCAAGATTCGGGCAGAGTTCTTCAAGTTCTTTTCTGGGAGCCATTCGTTATCTCCTGATGAGTATCCTTTCCAGGAACAAGATAGCATCGGCGATTACCGTTCCTTTGTGGGAAAGAATTGCTTCTATTTCGTATTCTTCTTCTTCTTCGATGATGTCAGGTGGTGGTTCGGGGAAGTTCGGACCGTGCACGTCTGTTTCGCTATAGGATGATAAGACAGAAGCGTGGAACGTGGGATGGATCTTCCATTGTGGAGGGAGTTTGAGTGTGAACGTGATGGGGGATAAGACATCGATGATCGGGAAAGGTCCGTATCGCTTTGGCGCAAGTTTCCTTGATGGAAGTTTGAGTCTAAGATTGGCGGCAGATAGCCAACCTTGTCTCCGATCTTCCATGGGATGTACTTATCTCCTCGGGATTGTTCAGCCATTGTTTGCATTGCAATGTTGTGGCAAGCGATTGCTTCTTCTCTTATCTTCTGCAGAGATCGTACTCATCTTCTGCTGCGGGACGGATGAATCAGGGATAAGTGAGGGAATAGGCGCGTGGTTTGTATCCCATCATCAAATAGAAGGGTGATGCATTCCTTGCATCGTGTTTTCGGTGGTTGTGGACAATTCGGCGATTGGTAGATGTTCTACCCAATCTTCTGGATTGTTGCGGCAATAGATGCGTAGATACGTTTCAAGTTCTTGATTTAGCCTTCAGTTTGACCGTCAGTCTGTGGGTGATAAGCCGTAGATGGAGCGATGACGTAGTCGAGAAGTCGGGCAAGTTCCTTTGAGAAGCGAGATAGGAATTGCGGTCCTCGATCCGAGATGACTTTGTCATGGAGTCCAAATCGTCGGTAGACTGTTTCAAAAATAGTTTGCAACGCCTTCAGAAGTGATGGTTTTCAGACAAGGGATATAATTACCCCCTTCGTAAGGCCATGGTCACCACGACCATGATACTGTCAAAGCCTCCGGAGACGGGGAGTCAGTGATAAGATAGACAGAGACCTGGGAAAACGGGCGAACAGCGACGAGGGAATAGGCGTGAGAGGGGTGAACAGGATGTGTATCTGCTTTCATTTGCTGACAAAGGGCGCAACCCTCAACGTATCCTGAATATAAGAGCCCATTGCAGGCCACCAAGCTTCCTGTTTCACGAGTTCTTCAGTTTTGAATCTACCGGGATGTCCCGTGGTAGGATGATCATGATACCTTTTAAGATATCGGGACGGTGTGCCGGAGGAATATAGGCCGATTCTTAAAATAGAGGACTTCTCCTCAATCTTCCAGTCAGAGAGTGCTGACTTCATAGGGGAAGGCAAACGCCATCAAGGGTCGGATGCTGTTTTAAAAACAGGGTCATCAAGGGGGTCAGAGGATGACAATACATCCTTTAGTCGTGTCAATAAGACGAACAAATAGAGCGTCAGGGAGGAGAGTCTGGTCCTCGTTATCGTCTTTGCCGGAGTCGTAGTCGGGTCGGCGAGATAGTGCATCAGGTACTGCAATTTAGTACCTGCAACGTGATGCAGTTCAATGTCATAGATAGACAAAATCAATTGCCAACGTGCTTGGCGACGGGTAAGCTTCTGTGCACTTCTAAAGTACAGAAGATTCTTGTGGTCGTGAATACAAGACAGGGTGTGGTTTCCTTCGAGATAATGATGCCATTCGTTCAATGCCCGGATCACGGCAAGGAGTTCCCGATCAAAGATCTGATAATTGCGTTCCGGGGGTTCAAAGACTGTGAGAGGTATGCACATGGGTGATAAACACCATTCTCATCAGTCTGAAGGAGAACTCCGCCAGTTGCTACGAGCGAAGCGTCGGTAGCAATAGCAAATTGTCGGGAAGGATCAGGGTTACGGAGTACCGGTTGGATGTAAAGCGTCGTTTCAGTTCTTCGAAGGTGTCCATACATTCAGTTGACCAATCAAAGGCCTTATCTTTCTTTGTTAATCGATAAGGGTCGGGCATGTCAGAATAGTGGGAAATGAACGTGCGGTAAAGTTGCAAAAACCGAGGAATGACCGAACATCTTTTACAGATTTCGGGATGGCCATTTGGAGATTCCCTTGGTCTTGGCGGTGTCCATAGCAACTTGTCCGGGCGAATTATCATTCCGAGGTATTCCACTTCTTCTGCATCGAAGGTGCATTTCTCCGTTTTAGGAACAATGTTCCTTTCGTATCTTCATCAAACTCGTCTTGTCCGTTCCGGTGTTCTGCCATAGTTGTAGAGAAAATCAGGATATCGTCCATGTAGATAACCATCCATCCTTCATTGATTTCTTGTTGAAAGGTGCGATTCATGTATGCTTGGAAAGTTGCTGGGGAATTACAGAGGCCAAAGAACATGATGTTGGTTCAAAGAGGCGAATTCCGTGGTAAAAGCAGCTTTCCACCTATCATCAGGATGGATGCGAATATTGTTATAGCCGGACCGGATATCCATTTTCGTAAAGAACTGTGCATTGTGAAGGCGTGCGACGAGGGAGATAGGAAGTGGGAGCGGATAGCGTTCTTGACTGTCCAATCATTGATGTAGCGATAATCTTGACAGGGACGCAATTCTCCACTCTTCTTTCCCACAAAGAAGAAGCCACTGGCTTGGGGTGACTTCGATTCTGAGATAAACCTTTCGCAACGTTTTCATCATAAACGTTTTGACGGCAGGCATTCTTTTTCTGATAGGGGTAAACCTTAGACGTGCGAGGGATAAAAACCGGGTTTAGTATCAATCCGATGATCGATACCAGGGCGTTCGGGGGTAGTTTGTTCAATCCGTCTTTAGCAAAGACGTCTGCGAAGTTGTGCAAATATTCTGGGACCAATTCTTCGAAGGATTTCTTTTTCTTTTCCTTCTCATCCGTGTGAATTCCTGAGCTTTGTTACTATATTTCGGAGGGGGAGAGGAATTGTGGAGTAGGGGGAGGATTGTTTGAGTTGAGAAGTTCCATCACGCGTCAAGGGTGTATCCATGGATACTTCCTCTATAATCCTCATGCTGATTCCATCGGTATCATACTCCACAAGAAATTCTCCATCCCTAGTTCATACAAGGAAATTTCTCGCACTTCTGGTGCGTGCCAGACATCGTGCAGGTGTTGAATTGGTCATCATCCTCTGTTGGGATCAACAGGGCACGGATTCTTCCTTATCAGGGATTTCTTCAATTGAAGCTGAAAGAGTTTTCAGGGGGACATAGAACTTGGATAGTTTCGGTACGTTGGTGCTCGCCCAGGATTTCCTCTTCAGCTTTTCTCTTTCCCTGTTTCTGTTCATTTATTGGCCGTTGCTCAATAGGTTCTTGTCCGACCCGGTGCTCGGGTTCGGATTCATTCTTGCGCTTTTCTGCACGAGGGATTGGTGATACTGCTCGCGGCAGTTGTACACGTGGAGTGGGGTCTGTAGTACGTGGCATTCGTACTTCGGGTTCAGGGTCTTCAGGAATACATGGAATTACAGAGGGTTTCGGAAGTCGGGAATGTTGCCATTTGCATGATTGTTGAAGAGTCGAGGCAACCCATTCTTCTTCCGATCCATATCTAAGTCGATTTCAATTTCATCTGATTTCTCCATCCGTGGAAGAACAAGTGTTTCAGCAGCCCAATCTATAGTTGGGTTCATTGCCCGTAACCATGGGATTCCAAGAAGGATTTGATCTCTTCTTCCTAGTTTGGTGATGTTGAATTTCCCATACATGGTTCGTTCATCAATTTTGACCACTAGAAGACAGTAGTGTGTGATCGGTCCTCCTTTTATAGGGTTCCATCTGCTGTTGTAACTCGAAATGGTGTTTTGAGTTTTCGTCGTGTGATTTGATGGAGTTTCACAAACTCCTCAGAGATGAATGTTCCTGCTGCTCCTGAATCGATACAGCGGTGGTGTTGACGGATTTTAAGCAAGTACGCGAGTGAAGGGTGATGGGGACACGAAGTTCTTTTCTTTCACCTACAGCGCGTACAAGTCTTAGTAATACATTGGGAGAAACATATGTTGAATCCTTGTTTCTCCATATCAAAAATCCTGAACAATCCGTCTCACTGTTTCTTCATCTCCTTCTTCTTCTTTGACTTTGGCTTGTCGGAGCGGAGTCTTCTTCTTTCTTTCAGGACAATTATGGATGCGGTGTCCTGTCTTCTTGCATCCGAAGCATTGTCCCTTCTTCATGCATTCGGATCTCTCTATATCAGAGATTCGGTCTACGACCATTGCGTTGGAATCACGGTTCGGAATGTACCGTGCATTCCCATAGTTCTTCTTCTTCTGTTGCAGGGCATGATGTGTCCTCATGGCTTGAAGACAATGATGAGCATTGTAGCACAACTTCTCTAAAGATTTCTGAACATCTCCTGTTGCGAAAAGCTTGGTGAGGATACCCCAATTAAGGCCATCTTGGAAGAACTGAATCTTCGTCGCGTTATCAGTGATCTGAGCCTTGGCTGCAAGTGCCTCAAAGTCAGCGACATAGGTGTGAAGATCTCCAGTTCCTTGTTTGAGGTCTCGGAGTCTCGTGAGTGCGGTGCCTTTGGTATCCACCGGCTCGAAGGCTTCTTTGAAGCTTTCATAAAATCACCATTGTCCCATAACCAACTTTTTGTCCAGAAGTGTCGGTGATTGGGCGTGTTCAAGGAATTGTTCTTCCAAGATTTGCGTTCTTCGGTCATAAAGGATGTTATGAAGATGATTTTCTGTTTGTCGGTGGTGTAAAGCTTTTTGTTGATATCAAAGTGCAAATTGCACGACTGGATAAACTCGCGAGAGTTATCACATCTCCATCGAAACCGTTTGGTTGACCGATCTTGTATTCAAATTCTTTGGTCGACATGGTTGATGTTTCTTTGATGAGTTATACTTTCTCGGTGCCTACACGTGCTGTCTTGCTGTCCGTCAGGGCTTTCTTCTGTCAGAGGGCTTCTCTTGACAATCTGCTCAGCGTACGGTTGCTAGTCTGCTGACAGAGCATTCAGGGTTCAGGGTCGAAGACTGGATAGTTGACGATCAAAATGACTTTAATCTTTTGTTACGAACTGGGGTGGCGTCACCAGCGACAGTGAAAGACACAGATGGTCTGCTGGGAGTTCTTACAATGTCCCAGAAGAGGACAAGGTGAAAGTACAAGGAACGCGTTCCGAGTACGATCAAAGGTTCAGCCTCACAGACAAGTCTAAGAGGTATCTTCGAGAATAGAGACTAAGGCTAAGGAGTGCTTAGACTTAGAGACGATTCAAGACGACTTAGGTTGGAGACCTAAACGAAGGAGATTCCAGGTAAAACCCAGTAAGATTAAAGTAAGGAATCTACTACAAGTACACCGTGCTTAAATAGGCCAATATGTGCGCACAGACCAGAGAGACGTAAGAATATATGTGCGTATCCGATAAGGAAGGCAACTATAGTACAGATGCGTTGAGCATATGAGTCAGAGCCATGTTACGTAATATACAGGGTAAATGAAGTAGAAAATGAATAGGGGCACGTACGATTGTAACAGCAAGCCCATTGTGGAACCAACCACTTGCTTCCCAGGCATCTGCCACCAGATGGCGCTCCCTATTCAACATGGGCAGCTGGTTCAGCAATTGTACAATGATATCTGTCAAATTCATGATTTCGGGAACTCCTGTAACAAAGTCATGAGCATTGTAAAATGATGTATCAATTTTGATGCACCTGAATTAGAGTTGCTGAGGACTGTATGTAGGTAGAGGATGGATGCTTCTTGGAAGACATCAGCCATTATCCTCCAAGTGTTATCCACAGGAAGAGATGTGCCCACATGTCCAGTAGGTGAATTTTGTATATTTCCATGCTCAGCAACCATTAATGATAATTCAGGATGCAATGGTGTCCTGTGTAAAGATACAAACCTAACCTGGGCTGTAGATAACTACCTCCTAAGTTAGTATGTGAGTCTTGTGCTCCATCTAGTCTGCTCACTTGTGAAAACAACAGTGTTCGACCCTAAAGGGGATGCCTATTATTATGGTCAAGTTCAAGTCAAACTTATGTGCGAATGAAGTGTCATGGTCGGCAGTAAGTTGCCGCAGTCAGTGATGATGCCGCCAGAACTAGTGTTGTAAGTAGCAGTAATACCGTGGCCAAGATATAGTCAGAAACAGTTGCGTCAAGCGAGCAATGTCGAGCGATGATATCAGTGGTAGTGGTAAAGTTGCGAGTGGTGCAAAGAAACAGTAAAGAAAGGCCGCGGTACTTTCAGCGGTAAAGTAGCAGTGCATGAGAAGTTCAGTCAAAATAACAGTCAAAAGTCCAGTGGTAACAGAGAATGAGTGTGATTGATTAACAAGCGATAAGGA
>JABCPU010000791.1:0-26466 GCA_016800925.1 Suillus spraguei | reverse complement strand
ATGGCGTGTACAAGGTCAATTTCACCTGCCCTTACTAGGCTGCACTCCCTCCAGGAATTTCGCACCGGTGTTCAGTAACAGGCGAAATGTGACAAAACGTTTTTTTTGGTACTTACTATTGACTAGGCAGGAGGACTTCATACCCACTCTGTCACCCGTGCGATTGATTCATTAGTTTCAGTGAAGAAGCCTAGTGATTAAAGAAGCCTGAGGCCTGAGTTTGGTCATAAATAGGACACTTCTCATCTGATCCTTTAAAACCCACTAACTGCCCCACTCTTGGGTCGATCGTCCCCTCCTAATAATACTAGACCATGTTGACTCTTATCAACGTCACCGGGCTCTACCTATGCCTTGCTTGCATCGGACTGTATCTGCTTAAGCAAATGTTCAAGAAGAACCCTGCATATCCCCCTGGTCCTCCGGGGTGGCCTCTTATCGGAAACATCCTGGACATGCCCCACATCAAGCCCTGGCTTATCTTCACGGAGTGGGGTAAGAAGTATGGTGAGTCTCTCGTTTGCCAACTCTCTCATTTTGAGGTCTTATCTGCAGGTCATATTTCACATATCGAGGTTTGGGGTCAACACATCGTGGTGGTAAACTCTGTCAAGACTGCGATGGACATGATGGACAACAAGAGCGCTGTTTACTCTGACCGTCCTATTTTTCCAGTTGGTGGCGAACTTATTGGCTGGAACAAAATCATGACTCTCCTCCCTTATGGCAACCATTTCGCCGCCAGCGCCAAAACTTCCACAAGGTCATTGGTACCCGCGCCGCTGTGGGTATGTACAGTCAGGCCGAGGAGGTCGAGACTCGCCGATTCCTCAAGCGTGTGTTCGCAAAACCAGATCAACTACGGGGACATGTTCGACAGTATGTATTGTTTATCTTTGCATTGACATAATCTTGATTTATAGCACCGCTGCTGCTGTCATTCTGCGCATCTCTTACGGTTATGAGGTGAAAGAGAACAACGATCCCTTCGTTGAACTTGTAGACCGCGCATGTCCCAGTGGTCGCGTGTCGCCGTTCCTGGTGCCTTCGTGGCTGATGTTGTGCCATTCTGTAAGCCATAATTTACTTTCAACTTCAATGAATGGCCTCACCATTTTCAGTGGTCAAGATCCCGAATGGTTCCCTGGCGCTGGCTTCAAGCGTTTGGCTCGTGAATGGCACGTCACCCTCGAGAGATGGCTTCTGCACCGTACAAGTTCGTTGTGGATCAGATGGTGACTATCATTTGTAGTTTTGCGAGTATGCATTGATGTTTGACTTTTACAGGCTGCTGGCATTGCACCGGAGTCTTTCACCTCGAAACTGCTGGGAGCCGGTCCTTTGTCAGCGGAAGACGAGCACATTATAAAATGGTCTGCTGCGACTCTATACGCTGGCGCTTCCGACACCGTTGGTCCCTCCCCCCATATTGCTAATAATCATTTTTGAGAGTAGTGCACTTCTTTCCTCAGACTGTTTCCACTATCAATTCGTTCTTCCTGGCTATGACGCTATTTCCTGATGTGCAGAAGAAAGCTCAGGCTGAAATAGATGCTGTTATCGGTCCTGATCGTCTTCCCTCCTTCGCCGACCAAGGTTCTCTCCCATATTGAAGCGCTTACAAAGAGCCCTACGATGGCATGTCCCTACCTGTCCGTGCATCTCGTTTCATGGATTATTTAGTTGCCGAGTAGTATCTCAATTCAGGTGTTTTCACTGTACCTCTGAGGATGACACCATGACGGGTACTACATCCCAAAGGGTTCCTGGGTCATACCTAACATCTGGTTAGTATCCTCTTTTCTCCATAGTGCAATATTTGAAAGAAAATAATGCTAGGTTCATGCTCAATGATCCGGAGAGATACGCTAACCCTTCGGAATTCAACCCTGAACGGTTTTTGGGCAATGGCGGAAAGAAGCCTGAGACAGAGCCCCGGACGATCTGCTTCGGCTTTGGAAGACGGTGAGTATGCAGTAAGTTTTTGTGCCACATGCTGACTTTCTGCTCTGCAGTATCTGTCCAGGTATGCCCAACTCCCAAACTGTATCCTGACATTCAGTTGCTCTTCGTTCACAGGTATCCACCTCGCGGAAGCCTCCGCCTGGCTATCTATCGCAATGTCACTAGCCGTTTCGATATCTCGAAGGTCGTCGAGAATGGTGTTGAGATCACCCCTGAGGTTGATCCGTTATCAGGCACGATCAGGTATGTTACATATCTGATCACGTCCGGCACTGATAGATACCTTTATAGCCACCCCAAACCATTCAAGTGTTCCATCAAGCCTCGCTCCTCGAAGGCCGTCGCGCTCATTGAGCAGGATGCTAACTACTAAGTGTGCGAAGATGAAATACAAAGCTGAGGAAAGTAAGCGATTTTCACACCTGACATTTAGGTCTGTCATAGTTCAATTTGCATCAAGTCATGGTGCTGGATCGACTATGGTGTTGGAGTGGTGTATCCGCTACTGTGTGCCTGCGTGTCGCGAGCAAGGCAAGAGGTGGTGAAGAGCAATATGCTACGACAAAGCACTGAATGGCTGACTACGCTAGGTGTGCTACCCGGCTGCTGCTCCCTCACATGGTCCCCTACTCCAGCGTCACACTGCGATACAATTGTACATTTTTTCTTACTCCATGTTGTTGATAGTACAATGCTCTGGTATCAAGGCTTGCAGTCTACCTTACATTCCGCCCGTCTTGCACCTCCCGCCCCATGATTAAGAGCATGCCCCAGGTATTTCGACTCTCTATCCATCAACTGACACCCCAGGCTTTACGCATGGTCCGGCTACTTCATCAACAGCTCACGGCACCGAGTCGGATCATTCAATATTCTCAAATGATACATCGTGCAGTCCATGGTTTCAGTTCCATCAGGAAATTCACACATTCCTTGACGTGCCCTTATGCGGACTTATTTACACTTAACTGCCTTGGTGAAATTGAATCTACTTGTCCAAAATTTCAATGTGAATGAATTCAGAAAAAAAAAGTTGAGATATATTAATATACATGTTTTATTGTATTTCGCACTCAAAAAATATAAGATATGCCAGGTGAATGATGTGAGAGAGAGCAAACAAGTTTTGAGATAAGTGAGTTAAGCTGATTAAGCATGTTAAGGAATGTGTGAATTTCCTGATGTCGATATATGTAAGGATTGTATATCTATGTCCTCTAAGGCTAAGCCAAATTTTTACTCATATGTAATCTGATTTTTTTTTTGTACTTCATATTTTTATGGCGCATATATGCATGAGAATCACTGCGGAAACGAGAAATTGATCAGAGGATATTCCGAGGGAGACAGGGGCAAAACGCACCTAGCTCATAATCTGCCCTAAATCGGACGTGTAGCAAAATGTAAGAGCTGAGTCATAGTTGCAACGAACAATTTCCTGATGACTTTTCCAGATCTTCATGTGCTCGTGAAATATATACTGTCCCAACACAAATCAGCCCGTGTATATGGTGTTCTCGACCGTCTGAATACACTCTTATTTGAAGGTGAGTTTGTTTAAATATTTCGCTAAGTCCATCTTCACACACATCAGACGAGAGCAGCTTCGCCATCAACCTAGAGTTGCCTTCGCATTCGACCTTCGGAGCGACGAAGCCAGGCCCTGTAGTAAGCTGTTCTTGTCTTTTGGCTCGCTTACCCGACGCTGATGATGCTCTGACCGCGTCCCGCTCTCAGGCAGTGCGTTTCTCGTCTGTTAGCTTGCTTACTCAACCCTGATTATGCTGTTGCTCTCAGGCAGTGCATTTCTCGTCTGTTGGCTCACTTACTCACCCTGATGATGCGCTGGTCACATCCCACTCCCAACCAGTGCGTGTTCTCATCTTTTGGCTCGCTTAATACCCAACCCTGATGGCGCTCTTGTTGCGTCCCGCTCTCAGAGTATGTGAAGGATCGGTTAATGACATTTGGGTCTAGTCCTTGGAAACGTTCATATCTGGGGACTTGGCCCACAGTCTCTTCCATCTGGAGTGGGTCTCTTGGCAGTGTGCTCGCTTTAGAGCGGAGATGCTGAGTGGGAGTGTGCCGTGTCTGAGATATCGGGGTAGGTTCTCTCGTTCGTTATTTTCGTTCTACTCATGGCTGCCAATTTTGCCTCCTTGTCAGCCGTCTCATTTCCGTGAATTCCTTCATGTCCTGGAGACCATCATAAGGTGACGTCGAAGTCCGGGTATCGTCTGGCTAGCGATTTCATTTCCCGTGTTCTTGTCTTTTGGCTCGCTTGCCCAATGTTGGCTGCTTGTCACAGTCTCTCGCTGTCCAACAACGAGGAAGTGCGTGATTTCAATGCTGGTGGTGCTTTGGCGACGGCCCATTCTCATACGGTGTGTAACTTATGTTGTCTGTTGAAATGTTCACTGTTTCTTTTGACCTTGACAACGCCAGAATGAGTTTCTCTGCGACGGCCCAACCCAACCAAGTCACGTTTCGCCCTCACACGGTATCTTTTCCCAGGTGAATAGCTAAATCAAACTTTTCTCATTGCCTCGTCAGAAGGTGCGTGTTTCCATATCACACATGTGTTATGTGGCACGCACTTCCTGTCTTCTAGAAAGTTGAAATGGGAGCCGTACATCGTGGTGGTGAGAGGCAGGGAACGAGAGGAGCAACGACTGAAAGCGTCCGGGAGCGGGGCAGATCCATAGAGAGCTATAGTCATATGATAGCTTCGTATTCGTATTCAGATGCTAATCCGATACAATTATGATGGTATTCAGACTGAAATCAGACATGTGGACACTATAAACCAGATATAATTCAGTTGTCGGAATAGCACTAGAATTACACATTCAGACTCTGCAAGAACCAGTGATCCTACGTCGGATTAGAACCAGAAACGGGTACTTCCCACTACTCTAGGTCACCTCGGATTTGCATGATTTTCCACCTCTGATTATGTGCAAATCATTCGACTCCTTCAGTTGATCCAGGTCACCACTGAACGAGTTACCTCTGTAGCTCTGTCCGAAACCTCTGAGATTTGCAGTCAATTCACTGCAAGTCACCGTTTGATACTGATCTCATCTTGCACCTGAGAAAATGGACAACGACTCTGCCATTACCAAAGCTTCGACTGCTACGAAAGCCAAACCGGTCAAGATGAAAAAAACAGTGTGACCAGGTTCCACGAAAATGGATCGTAAGTACACTGTTTACATTGTTTTTCATACTCATTTTTGATTGCAGGAATTTGTACGTGTTGCATCACCTGCATGGGTAGCAGCATGCCTCCCTGTTTGCGTCATACGTCCCTCGCGCTGCTCACAGTTCCCGAGAAGTCTTGACATCCATCGATGTCGATGATAGTTTTGACCAATTTCTCCCCTGCTGTCCTACTGCACTCCCGTCGTTCTCTTCCCTGTTGGCCGCTTTACTCGCTTCCCAGTTGGTCTATTTGATCATGGTGCTTCCCCCGTCGATGCTGGTCTCTCCGTCGCTCCTTTTATGGTATTTTTGTACCAGCTGCAAATAATGCCAGTTATTGCATGACAACTTCGAAGCATGTGTGATACTATTTGTGCATATGTGCAAAGGTGCTCGCGAATGTGTTCAGATATGCAGGATACGAAAATACACTCATGGGAACATATAGGACACTGCCCCGTCTTATTAACACAAGTCTGAGTATGGGGCGCTGTAGGCTTGTACGTGTTCCTATGTGTCCTGAATGAATGGCACATCTCAACCTATCGAGGCTTATTTCGTCAGAACCAGTTTTCACTGGGAACGTTCAGGACCGGACTGCGGCAGCACTATGCTCGGTGGCCCATTATACAAGTGCCAGCGAACGCGATGGCAATGTTGGACACCTCAGCCACGTCATCCTGGTGAACGATTACACCTGCTTTGAGCTTTTTTACTGGCGATGTTACGGTCGTACATGCGGTAGTGGAGCAATTGAAATGTGGCTCAAATTGGTATAACAGTATGATGAGGCCTCTAGGTGAGTCCACGAAACGCTGGCACGTGAATCACATTCAAAATGATCCATCCACTTTCCACCGGTCGTACAATTTATCGGGAAGTCGAATCCTTGCACTCGTGATGACTCGGATCGCAACTATCTCGTCATCGTTTTTTCGAGGGGACTGACGTGAGTAGGATTCCCGAACGTTGCCATCGCGTTCGCTAGCCCATATATAATGAGCAACCGAGTATGATATAGCTTTCCAGCAAACCATGTTCTCCACTGTACCCTTGTTGACACTCCTGGCTTTGTCAGTCACGGGATCGCCCGTTGAAGTTCGCAATTCCCGTATCACCCTCCCCATAACCAGGAAGCTAAAATTCTCCAATGGTACCAACCAGGTACAGCACGATGAAGCTCGCGTGGTGGCCTTCAGGGATAATAGCACGCATGGCCGACGTGCTAATAATATTCCTTTGGAAAACGAAAAGTGGATGTACATCACATCAGTTGGCATTGGCCGTCCCCCCACATTTTGTAAGTTCAACGCTGAGAGACATGCGGCTGCTAATGTATTACTGAAGACGAATTGGTTGTCGATACCGGTAGCGCGGTCACATGGGTTGGCGCCCACAAGATGTACCAAAAAACCGCCTCAAGCTTCGAGACTTCACTTGTGGTGGCGGTAGACTACCAATTTGCCTGGTTCGCTGGTATGATATACAACACTATCATAAGTTGAAAATACTTACGATCATCTATAGGATTTCTATTCACTGATTTCCTCATTTTCGGTAATACATTAGCTGCCACGATGCCAATCGGTGTTGCTTCTGAGTATGATGGCATGGCTTATAATGGTATCCTTGGCATCGGGCCTGCACGCTTGTCAGTCGGCACCGTGAAAAATGCTATGGAAATGGAGCTCGAGAGTATCGCTCAGCACCTGTTTGAAGCCGGCAGCATTTCTCAGCCCCTTGTTGGTATATTTTTCCAGCCCTCCAGTAAGGGTAGGGAAAAACCCGACGGTGGAATACTCAACTTTGGTGATCCTAACCCTGCCTTATACACGGGCAACATCGTATACACGTAAGCTACCTCAGCTCCTAGATCAATCAGACTGATAGTAATTGTTTTGTTTCAGTCCTGTACCACAACCTACCCCGCATCGATGTATTGGGGTATCGAACAGAGGATTACCTATGGCACCATGGAGATCTTACCCACCGCCTCTGGTGTCGTGGATTCTGGCTGCACCTTTAATTACCTTGCCTCCGGTATGTATTTAGAGTCGGCGAGTAATTTTCTATGCATTCTAATCAACGTTTGATAGATGCCTATGAGAATTACAGGGTTGCAACCGGCGCTAAATTTAATGCGAGGACTAAACTTCTCTCTATTACCCCTGAGCAGTATGGTGCCCTGGATGACCTGAAGTTCCATATTGGAAATGTATGTCAATTCTGTCAACCATTACACCCGTTGTTCATCATTTGTATGACAGCAAATCTACAGTTTCACTCGTAACGCTCAAATCTGGCCTCGTAAACTAAACTACAAGGTTAATGGTCTTGAAAGTGGTATATATCTCGCGGTTAAAAGCCTTAGCACACCCGTTGGCCGTGGGGAAGACTTTCGTCTTGGCTATGTATTCCTCCAGCGCTTCTATGCTTCGTTCGATAACGCCAGGTCCCAAGTCGGTTTTGCCGGAACCCCGTTCACAGATGCCACCACCAACTAATATGGAATTGCCAAAGTATACGAAGCATCGTTTTTTGGATGCAAAGCAGCATACAGATTTGAAGGTTGTACGGACTCTTCTCAAATAGGCTATAGAGGTCTTATCCCTTAGTTGGGTTTCTGTATGATTATATTATAGCAGTACAAGTGAATATTGCCATTGCAGGGCTTGTCCGTTCTCGCACAGCGCTCGTTAGAAGACGAGGACACCACGGATGTGGGTCCATGTTCAATGATATCCCCCTTCAACAACTTTTCAACTTCGAGGATGAGAGCTGGGTAAAAATGACAGAGGCATTCGGAATGAGGTCAATTGATGATGAATTCGAGTTTTACGAGTTAGTCGACATGGATGTGGAAGGTGAAGATGACGAACAAACATTCGATGATATGATGAGTAGTACAATCTAGCCTTTATCTCTAGCCAGTGATATCGTGTTCTTCCAGCTTAGTAAGCTTTGTTGCTCCTGGGAAAAGCCAACCGCCGCAGTACCGCCAATGGCTAAGCCAAACCTGTTTTCCCGGCTGGACAGTGGCTGGCCACTGGCGGTAGAAACACTGCTCTGGAGGGGAGCTGTCACACAAATGAACAAAAAAAGCGGACTATTATGTTATTTTATGCGTATATATACTGAGATACTACCTATATATGAATGTGAATCTGTTGTGGTGAAGCTACAGTGATGTGGGGAGGGTGTGGGAATAATTGATATTGTAGAGGTTCCCAAATCGGACGATGTTGTGGGGTAATTCCCACACCGATGAGGTGACAAAAATAGACTGTGTTTTTGTGAATTCTACTTTTGGAAGCCAAAACTGCGGTCATACCTGGAATGACAAATAGCTGAGTTTCAAAAATGCCAGGTGGTGAATCAGTGATATATCTAGCACGCTGTGGTAAGCCAACGCCAGGGATATATCATCATCTTGTGTTAATAAGAGTAGATGATATATCATACCCACAGGATATTGTGTAAGTTCTACATCTGTGAACCTTTCGCGCGAACATCGCACTAGTAACTACTATTAACTACGCAGTAGGACTTCATAACCAATCTGTCACCTGTGCAATTGTTCGATATCTCCTTGGTTGCAGTCAAATCGAAGAAGCCTCGTGACTGAAGAAGTCTGAGTGAGTTTGGTCATAGATAAGACTCCTCTCAGCTGATCCTTCAAAACCCACTAACCGCTCCACTCTTGAGTCGATGGTCCCCTCTTAATAATACTAGACCATGTTGACACTTATCAACGTCACTGGGCTCGACCTATGCCTTGCTTGTATTGGACTGTATCTGCTTAAGCAAGTGTTCAAGAAGAACCCTGCGTATCCCCCTGGTCCTCCGGGGTGGCCTCTTATCGGAAACATCATGGATATGCTCCACATCAAGCCCTGGCTCATCTTCATGGAGTGGGGTAAGAAGTATGGTCAGTGTCCCTCGTTTGTCACAGTCTTCCATTTGAGGTCCTATCCTTATCTGCAGGTCATATTTCGCATATCGAGGTTTTCGGTCAACACATCGTGATCCTAAACTCTGTCAAGACTGCTATGGACATGCTGGACAACAAGAGCGCTATTTACTCCGACCGTCCTATTCTTCCAGTTGGTGGCGAACTTATTGGCTGGAAAAACGTCATGCCTCTCCTCCCTTACGGTGACCATTTACGCAGCCAGCGCAAAAACTTCCACCATGTCATTGGTACTCGCGCCGCTGTGGGCCTATACAGTCAGGTCGAGGAGGTCGAGACCCATCGATTTCTCAAGCGTGTGTTCGCGAAACCAGATCAAATAGGGGCACATGTTCGACGGTATGTATCATTTATCTTTGTATTAACACGATCTTGATTGTTATAGCACTGCTGCTGCTGTCATTTTGCGCATCTCTCATGGTTATGAGGTGAAAGAGAACAACGATCCCATCGTTGAACTCGTAAACCACGCCATGGACCAGTGGTCTCGTGTCTCCGCTCCTGGCGCCTTCTTAGCTGATGTTGTGCCATTCTGTAAGCCATAGTATTCGGACATTTACCTCTAACTTGAATGACCTCACCACTTTTAGTGGTCAAGGTCCCTGAATGGTTCCCTGGCGCTGGCTTCAAGCGTCTGGCCCGCGAATGGCATGACACTCTCGAAGAGATGGTTTCTGCACCGTACAAGTTTGTCGTAGATCAGATGGTGACTATCATTTGTAGTTTTGCAAGTGTGCATTGATGTTTGACCTTTACAGGCTGCTGGCATTGCACCAGAGTCTTTCACCTCAAAACTGTTGGGAGGCAGTCCTTTGTCAGCGGAAGATGAGCACATTATAAAATGGTCTGCTGCAACTCTATATGCCGGCGCTTCCGACACGGTTGGTCCCTCTCTCCATATTGTTAATAATCATTTTGTGAGAGTACTGCTGCACTTCTTTCCTCAGACTGTTGCCACTATCAACTCGTTCTTCCTAGCTATGACGCTATTCCCTGATGTGCAGAAGAAAGCTCAGGCTGAAATAGATGCTGTTATCGGTCCTGATCGACTTCCCTCCTTTGCCGACCAAGGTTCTCTCCCCTACATTGAAGCGCTTGCCAAAGAAGCCCTACGATGGCATGCTGTTTCCTACCGGTCCGTGCATCTCGTTTAATGCATCATTTAGTTACAGAATGGCATCTCAATATCAGGTCTTGTTCACTGTGCCTCTGAAGACGACACCCACGACGGGTATTACATCCCAAAGGGTTCCTTCGTCATAGCTAACATCTGGTTAGTACCCTCTTTTCTCCATATTCAATATTTGAACAAAATATAATGCTAGGTTCATGCTCAATGATCCAGAGAGATACGCCAACCCTTCGGAATTCAACCCTGAACGGTTTTTGGGCAATGACGGAAAGAAGCCTGAGACAGAGCCCCGGACGATCTGCTTCGGCTTTGGAAGACGGTGAGTATGCAGTAGGTTTTTGTGCCACATGCTAACTTTCTGCTCTGCAGTATCTGTCCAGGTATGCCGGACTCCCAAACTGTATCCTGACGTTCAGTTTCTTTTTGTTTATAGGTGTTCACCTCGCCGAAGCCTCCGTCTGGCTATCTATCGCA
This sequence comes from Suillus spraguei, assembly GCA_016800925.1. Lineage (NCBI taxonomy): Eukaryota > Fungi > Basidiomycota > Agaricomycetes > Boletales > Suillaceae > Suillus > Suillus spraguei. Next base: position 15,721 of record JABCPU010000791.1, on the reverse strand, counting down.
ATGTCACTAGCCGTGTTCGATATCTCGAAGGTCATGGAGAATGGTGTTGAGATCACCCCTGAGGTTGATCCGTTATCAGGCACGATCAGGTATGTTACATATCTGATCACGTCTGGCACTGATAGATACCCTTATAGCCACCCCAAACCATTCAAGTGTTCCATTAAGCCTCGCTCCTCGAAGGCCGTCGCCCTCATTGAGCAGGATGCTAACTACTAAGCGTGCGAAGATGAAATACAACGCTGGGGAAAGTACTTACTGTAGGTAGCGATTATTACACCTGACACACGCCAAGCTTTACTCATGGTGGCTACCTCCTGCTACTTCAGCAACAGCTCACGACACCGAATCTGATCATTCAGCATTCTCAAATGATACAGCGCACAGTATTCCATGGTTTCATTACGGTAGAGATATACGATCCTCTTCAATTGTTTGCTTTGTTCACCCATGTATCGCTTGTTCACTTAAAAGGGCATACAATACGTGCTTTTGTTGGTTTCTTTTCACTGTCGATTTGATGATCTGGAACTGACACCATGGGCCATGGTGAGGCCTATGGTCATTGTTCATGAATCATACAATCCCAACTATCTATATTGGGCAAGTCTATAGTAAGTGTACAGTAGGAGGAAACCTGATTGCGACTAAGTACATATCCAAGATAAGATCAAGCCATCTATCATCATAACACCCATGTACGCTCATCACTCAGTTAACTCACAGGCCCAAACTCTTTCCCATTTGAAAAAGTAGTGCCAAAAATTTACCCGATCATGCGTCACCTTGAAGGAAACACCATCCGAACGAATACTTTTCTCTCCGGGATTGGTGACAGGAAATGGTGGTGTCACCCACGGGAAGGATGCAGGGTCCTGCTTGAATAGGGACACGTTCACTGTGAGCCGCTCCACATGAAAGTCTAGTCCGTTTTCCATATATGTAGCCAAATCGTAGGGGGCATCCAGATGCGGGTACGCTACTGAAAAGGTCTGAAGGTTTTTCATGTCAGCCCATGGAATGTCGTGCATCCAAGCACGCAGCAGGACTTCTGGGGATATCAAACCCCTGCTGACGTCGGGAAAACCGGCTCCCTCACCCAGGTACGTGAGATGGGGAATCGATGCAAGGAAAACTGATCCTTTCCGAATGTGCCTGAAGATATTCCAGTTGGTGGAGAGACCCCGGGCGGTTATCGTCAGACTTTTGGTCCTCACAGGAAAAGGGGAATGTCTATCGTCGACATCGAGATCTGCGCGGGAGGTCCACGCATCTTGCACGGTCCGAACAAGAAGATTTAAACTGAACCAGTCAATCGCAAGTGCCGGCGCAACGAGTAACACCGGAAGCAGCGAGGTCATGTGCTTCTTGACCTCAGAATTATGTAGGCGAAGTTCAGCGAAGTCATTATGACTAATCCATACCCTCTGAACAGCAGAGGTATAGTCGAAGAAAAGATCGCTTTTTGTCTCAACGTACGCTTGCTGCATAAGCAGAGCATTTGCGAACATTCTCAAGCTGCCACATCGGCAGAGCAATATGGTGTGCAGGAGTTCGGGAGGACGGTGCATCTCACAAGTCGAGAGACACGACATAAGGACAAGGCGTTTGCATAGGGATTTTCATCGGTGTGACTCTCTTTCTGGGAAAACGTCGGCTTGGCTGCATATTTGAGGACGAGGAAGGCGAGCTCAAGAGGAAGGTCGCTAAAGCGAAAGGTGATGGCAGGCTCCATGACGGGGAGTAAGATGCTCTTAACTAGTCAGAAGGAACCCTGACTTTAATACTCCCCGCGTGAATTGTGGTATCAACATCCACAGCAATAGATGTACATTATGTGTAGGACCTCAAGTTGTGACCCGGTGGCCCAGAGCAGACTTATTATTCTTTCTAGGTCGCACAATATACTCTTGTCTTGTGAAAATTAATTATTTATTAGTCCCACAGTTACCGAAACAATGGTGCGGAGGCAAGAGCCATAGAGCGCACCTTCGACGAATCGATGACACGCACAAGACCATTCAGGTGTTTCATGGCTCAACTCTTAGTGCAAGATTGGCCACTTAGTTTGTTCTCAGTAAAATCCCACTAATTGAGTAACACGTGAGAAAGGTGCTCGGTGAGTATGAGGCACACCTAAATCCCAAGTCAATCGAGCACTTTCTAATTTCCAAAACTGCCTGCGCAGCACACCGTCTGTGCGAATCTGCTACAATTGTCACCAAGTAGATAACCTGGCACGCACTCGCACCCAAGGCATTGACGAAACCACCATCATCGGTGGGCGAGCATACTGCACAGGTGAGCCAGTGTTGCTACGCCTCTATCTTGAAGTTGTTCAGCTGGGTGTTAGTTTATGTCACGTTGAGGTTCGGAAAGATTTGAAGACTGGTCAAATTGATGCAAGACACATGAACCATGAACCGTGCACTGCGACTCCATCCATCCCACCTTCTAAAAGACCCTATAGGACGTATGGTCCAGCAGACTTAACACTCTCCCATTGGTATTGTGACCATGAACAAGCTTTGCAAGGTGTCGGTAGCAATCAACCAACAAGTTGACACGGTCCAGAATCTCGCACCACACTGTCTGCATCGCACCTGATATTAGCCTGGTGCTCGACTACATTCTCAGTAGTAGAGTTGAACAAGGCTGAGGGGCTCGCAGCCTAGAGAAAAGAGCAAGGTCAACACTACCATGAAATTTAAAAATACTTGGGATAATCACTTTATTTGCTTCTCGCCCAATGCCATCCATGCACTGTGCAACACTTTTCGTTAACGGAGGAACATGCATGACGACCGTATGTTAAACCAGGAAGGTGACAGTGGGCAGGTCAAAAAATAGAGTCTCATTTGGTGGACCGGGCACAAACCCAAGGCCAAATCTCTACAGCGGGATTGTATCCGTGAGAACGTGCCTGGCTTACATAATGCATGAAGTCTAGATTGTTCATGAATCGCATCTTATCCATTGGGCACAAGAAGCGTATAGTAAGTGTACAGTAAAGAGGAAACCCGATTGCGAGCAAGTACATATCCAAGATAAGTCATATACATATCTATCATCATCTTCATAACACCCATGTCTCATCACTCAGTTAACCCGCAGGCCCAAACTTTATCCCATGTGAAAAAGTACTGGCAAAATTTTGCTCGATCTTGCGTGACCTTGAAAGAAACACCATCCGATCGAATACTCTTCTCTCCGGGATTGGTCACAGGAAATGGTGTGTCACCCATGGGAAGGATGCAGGGTCCTGCTTGAACAGGGGCACATTCACTGTGAGCCTCTCCACATGAAATTTTCGTCCCCTTTGGATGTATTTAGCTAAGTTGTAGTGGGCATTCATGTGCGGGTACACTACTGAAAAGGTCTGAAGGTTCTTCATACAAGCCCATGGCATGTAATGCATCCAAAGACGTAGGGTGTTCTGGGGATATTAAGCCTCTGCTGACCTCAGGATAACCGGATCCATCGGCCAGGAAAGTCAGGTTGGGAATCGATGCTAGGAAAACTGATCCTTTCGGAATGTGCTTAAGATATCCACCTGAAGGATGGACCCCGGGCAGTTATCGTTAGACTTGGTCCTCACAGGATAAGGATAAGGGAATATCCGTCGTTGACATCGAGATCTGCGCGAGAGGTCCAAGCATCTTCCACGCTCTGAACAAAAGCTTTAAATGTACGAGTCAATCGCAAGTGCTGGTGCAGCGAGTAACACCGGAACTAGCGAGTCCATGTGCTTCTTGACCTCAGCATCATGTAGACGACTCAACGAAGTCATTATGACTAATCATACCCTCTGCACAGCGGAGGTATAATCGAAGAAAAGATCGTTTTGGTCTCAGCGTACGCTTGCTGCATAAGCAGAGCATTGCAAACATTCTCACAGCGTAACATCGGCGGAGCGATACGGTGTGCCGTAGTTCGGGGAGGACGGTGCGCCTCACAAGTCGAGAGACACGACATAGTGAGATGGCGTCTGCATAGGGATTTTCTCGGCGTATTTCTCTTTCTGGGAAAACGTCGACTCGGCCGCATATTTGAGGACGAGAAGGGCAAGTTCAAGAGGCAGGTCGCTAAATCGAAAGGTGATGCAGACTCCATGACGGGGAAGTAAATACTGAACTGGTCAGAAGGAACCCTGCCTTTAATACTCGCTACGTGAAGCGTGGCATTAACATCCACAGCAATAGATGTACATTGTGTATAGGACCACAAGTTGTGACCCGGTGGCCCAGAGCAGACTTATTATTCTTTCTAGGTCGCACAATGTACACTTGTCCTGTGGAAATTAATATTTGTAAGTCGCCACACATTATCGAAGCCATGTGCGGATGCGGCACGAGCCATAGAGCACACTTCAATAGATTTGATGACACGCACATGGACTTATTCAGTTTCCTCGTAGCACAAATCTTAGTGCTGATTGGCCACTTGGTTGAGTTGTTCCCGGGTAAATCTCACTTGAGTAATAGGTGAGAAAGATGCTCGGAGAGTACGAGGTAAACTTAATATCTCAAAGCCAATCGACAACTTTCTATATTTCCAAGACTGCCTGCGCAGTACACCGTCTGTGCGAAGCTGCTACATTTGTCACCAAGTAGATAACTGGCAAGCACAAACGCACCCAAGCCATTGATGAAACTGCCAACATCGATGGGCGACCATACCTGCACAGGTGAGTCGGTATAGCTGGTCTCTATCTTGAAGTTGTTTGACTGTGGGTGTTTGGTTGATCTTGCATTGACTCGGAGGTGTAGAAGGATTTGAAGACTGCGTCAAACTGATGCAGGACACATCAAAACCATGAGCCGTGTGACCTCCATCCCCCACCTCGAAAAGACCCTACAGGACGTAAGATCCTCCAGGACTCGACACTTCCCCCATCGATATCGTGACCATGGACAAGCTTTGCAAAATTTCAGTAGCAATCAACCAACAAATTGACACAGTCGAGAATTTCGCTCCACACTGTCTGCATCGCGTCTGATATCAGTGCTCCACCATATTCTCACGTTGAACTAGGCCGAGGAGCTCGCATCCTAGAGAAAAGACGAGGTCAGGACTACCATGAAATTTAAAACACTTGGAATAATCATTCTCGCCAAGTGCCATCCATGCACTGCGCAACGGAGGAGCATGACAACCACAGTTTAACCCAGAATGGTGACAGTGGGTAGGCCCAAGTATCGTGTCTTGTTTGGTGGATCGGACACGGACTGCGAGGGAATCCAAGGCCGGTACTACCCGCTTCTTGACACTCATTCTATAACCATGAGACTGCATTAATGATACCAAGAGGAGGTCCTGAGCTTGATTTGAGTCGCATAGTAGATAGATAGCACTGACAAAAGTGCCGAGAGCAGTGGGTCTTTTCAAAGCCTCTTTGTTCCTCGCACTTATAGACTCAACCCTCGCAGACCAGGATGATCATAGCATGCTTCCCGATACGTGTGATCTATGATATTAGTGACTCGTGGGAGGGCTCCGTCGATAGTTGTTTGCAGGATGCTGCTATCCGAGTTTGTCAACGGCAATTGCCAAGTAGCGGCAGTAGGTCATGAATAGAAGTGACTTTGATAACGCTTGCTAAGCCTTGCAAGAGTAGATTTGGCCAACAGTAACCAACTTCTAGCTTGACTCGACGTTGAAGATAAGGCCCAGGTTCGGGAGGAGTCGTGGCATACTATTTGACTTGATCACGACGAGAAGGTGTAGCCTCGAAGCTAGAAAAAAATTGGCGTATGTACATGGTAGAAATGTAGACTCTCGTCTTATTGGCAACTGGTCGATTTCTGCCACAGGTAAAGCTCGAAGGAGTTGCGGCTACTCATGCTCGCTTTATCATTAGGTTGTTTTTGTCAACAAGTGCCAACAACTTGAAGCCCTGGTACAAACTTCTCTGATACATAGGTCTCTCAAACATCATGCATCATAGCACATCGAGCAGCACTACTGAGCATTGAATGATCTAATCTGATGATAAAATTATACCCAGAGTCTGGATCATTCAATACATTGCAGTGACCAGCCCGGTTGAACCTTTGAGTTCAAATTTCAAGATTGTTAAATCCTTCCGAAGAGCCTTGACGAAGACAAGAAATCTGGCCATCCAACATTCACAACATTAAATTTGGTGCGATGAAATGTTGTTTGTGTCACGCTGCGGCAATCGGATGACCGTCTTGTCCGGAGAGGAAGGATTATTATAAGTCGGGGCTGATCAGAAACCTAGTCACTCAAAGAAGAGTTAATATGATAATACTTGGGCCGACTTACTGCCATGACTATCTTGCAATCGCCGCCGTCCTGCGCCAATTGGCGTGTACAACTTGAAGGTCAATATTCCATCCTGCCCTTACGCTACACTAGACCTAAACCTGTCCCTCCAGGAAATCTCCACCGGTTTTTGGTAACAGGCGAAATGGTACAAAACGTTTCGGTACTTACTATTGACTTCCTTCGAGTCTTATAATATCCGTTATGTCACCTGTGCGATTGATGATCAATATCTCCTTAGTTCTAGTCCAATCGAGGAAGCTCCGTGATCCGGGTCCCTAGAAGAAGCCTGAGTTTGAGCTTGGTCATAAGCATCATAGCTGGTTAGTCACTAGATAGAACTCTCTCAAGCCCCACTAACCTCCCCACTCTAGAGTCATTTCCCCACCTAACAATACTAGACCATGTTGATGCTTACCAACGTCACTGGGCTCGACCTATGCCTTGCTGTATCGGATTGTATCTGCTTAAGCAGGTGTTCAACAAGAAGAACCCTGCATATCCCCCTGGTCCTCCGGGGTGGCCTCTCATCGGAAACATCCTGGACATGCCCCACATCAAGCCCTGGCTTATCTTCACGGAGTGGGGTAAGAAGTATGGTCAGTGTCTCTCGTTTGCTACAATCTTTCATTTTGAAGTCTTATCTGCAGGCCATATTTCGCATATTGAAATTTTCGGTCAACACATCGTGATCCTAAACTCTGTCAAGACTGCTATGGACATGCTGGACAACAAGAGCGCTATTTACTCCGACCGTCCTATTCTTCCAGTTGGTGGCGAACTTATTGGCTGGAAAAATGTTATGACTCTCCTCCCTTACGGGAACCAATTACGCCGCCACCGCAAAAACTTCCACCATGTCATTGGTACTCGCGCCGCTGTGGGCCTATACAGTCAGGTCGAGGAGGTCGAGACTCGCCGATTCCTCAAGCGTGTGTTTGCGAAACCCGATCAACTACAAGCACATATTCGGCAGTATGTGTTATTTATCTTTGCGTTGACATCACCTTGATTTTCATAGCACCGCTGGCGCTGTCATTCTGCGCATCTCTCACGGTTATGAGGTGAGAGAAAACAACGATCCCTTCGTTGACCTTGCAGATCGCGCTCTAGACCAGTGGTCGCGTTCCACTGCTCCTGGTGCCTTCTTCGCTGATGTTTGTGCCATTCTGTAAGCCATAGCATTCGGACATTTACTTCCGACTTGAATGGTCTCACTGTTTTAGTGGTCAAGGTCCCTGAGTGGTTCCCTGGCCGCTGGCTTCAAGCGTCTGGCCCGCGAATGGCACGACACTCTCGAAGAGATGGTTTCTGCACCGTACAAGTTCGTTCTGGATCAGATGGTGACTATCATTTGTAGCTTTTCGAGTATGCATTGATGTCCGACTTTTACAGGCTGCTGGAATTGCACCGGAGTCTTTCACCTCGAAACTGGTTGGAAACGGTCCTTTGTCAGCGGAAGACGAGCATGATATAAAATGGTCTGCTGCAACTCTATACGCAGGCGCTTCCGACACGGTTGGTCCCTACTTTCATATTACTAATAATCACCTTCTAAGAGCACTACACTTCGTTCCTCAGACTGTTGCCACTATCCACTCGTTCTTCCTAGCCATGACGCTATTCCCTGATGTGCAGAAGAAAGCTCAGGCTGAAATAGATGCTGTTATCGGTCCTGATCGTCTTCCCTCCTTTTCCGACCAAGGTTCTCTCCCCTACATTGAAGCGCTTGCCAAAGAAGCCCTACGATGGCATACTGTTATCCCTACCGGTCCGTGTATCTCGTTTAACGCATTAGTTATTTGCCAAATGGCATCTCAATATCAGGTTTTCCTCATTGTGCCTCTGAGGACGACATCCATGACGGGTACTACATCCCAAAGGGTTCCGTGGTCTTACCTAACATCTGGTTCGTACTATCTTTTCTTCATATTTAGTGTTTGAACAGAATATAATGCTAGGTTCATGCTCAATGATCCAGAGAGATACGCCAACCCTTCGGAATTCAACCCTGAACGGTTTTTGGGCAATGACGGAAAGAAGCCTGAGACAGAGCCCCGGACGATCTGCTTCGGCTTTGGAAGACGGTGAGTATCCAGTAGGTTTTTGTGCCACATGCTGACTTTCTGCTCTGCAGTATCTGTCCAGGTATGCTCGACTCCCCAAACTGTATCCTGACGTTCAGTTGCTTTTCGTTTACAGCTATCCACCTTGCCGAAGCCTCCACCTGGTTATCTATCGCGATGTCACTGGCGGCGTTCGATATCTCGAAGGTCGTCGAGAATGGTATTGAGATCACCCTGAGGTCGATCCGTTATCAGGCACGATCAGGTGTGTGTTATATCTGATCACGTCCGGCACTGATAGATACCCTTACAGCCACCCCAAACCATTCAAGTGTTCCATTAAGCCCCGCTCTTCGAAAGCCATCGCACTCATTGAGCAGGATGCTAACTACTAAGTGTAGGAAGATGAAATACAAAGCTGAGGAAAGTAAGCGATTTTCACACCTGACATTTAGGTCTATCATAGTTTAAACTTTGCATCACAGTGCTAGTCCGACTATGGCGTCACAATTGTACTTTTTTTTCTTGTTTCATGTTGTTGACAATACATGCTCTTGTATCAAAGACGTTTTGGGTCCAGCTGACAATCCGCCCGTCTTGCATATTCCGCCCCATGATCAAGAAACAAACCTCAAGTATTTCGGCTTTCTATTCATTGACCGCATTCCAGGCTTTACTACTCCTGTCACTTCACCAACAGCTCATGATGGGCTCATCATACTGAGAGCACCATCATGTTAGCATCGCAAAGTTGATCTCTCGAAATATTGAACTGCGGAGCTCAGGCTGCGGGCTTCATGAATGTCGGAACTCTCCAGTGCCATAGATTTTTTTTTCTCCGTTGTCACTCGTTTGAGCGTGTATGATGGGAAAATTTTGTTTGACGCTCCACTGCGATAGACATCTCTGCCCCTTCATCTTCCAACCCAATCCTTCTTTCCGAACGCGGTTTCGAAGCGTCGACTGGCGACGGTAAAACTTTAACTTTCCCCCTGATTTAGCACGAACACCGCTTTTAAATATAATCCATAGACAGAGGGCGTCACCAACAACCGGCCAAGGAACTCTAAGTTAGTCCTGGTGATGTGGCACGCTGCACGACTTACTTCAGTCCTTATTTGCCTAATTCCGAGTCGTGATTATGGCCTTTGCTAAAATCGAGTTATGCATTATGTTCTTCAAATATAGCATGTGCACAGTAATATACACTGGTGTTGGATTATCAGGGGTCGAGGTACGAGCTCGACACTTATCGGGAATCTTCGGGATCAATGGGCGCGTCAATGGCGCAATATTACCGGGCGTCGGCAGCATGGTTTTAGCGTTGACTGGCATATATAAGGAGGTATTTTTCTGTAGGAGTACACTATGCATTTGTTAGTGGGTTCCCTGTACAATTGAGTTAGATCATACTTCAATGACATGCATGTCTGAGACTTGCATGCAACTCAATACAAACACATCTCACAACCAGGCAGCGCTCTTGCGGTCCCATGTGGAGCTATTGGTGACGACATCACCGGCAGAAGGCAGAAGTCTCAGACAAGGCATCCAGATGAACTCTTAGGACAGGATAGCTCGATAGAGCTCCAAAGGACTTCCAGATGAGCATGGGAATGCGCCAGAACTATTTCCAGATGGTAGGGAGTAGTGGTAAAACTGCTGGAACAAGTTCCAAGTAGAATGGATGAAAGATGGACTCCTGGACAAAGTCCAGGGCAGGATAGGAGCAGAGCTCCAGAGGGAAAGATGATCCATAGATGTCGGAGGGTAGGATAGGATAGATCTGGAGGTCCAGAGGTCCGAAGGTCTGGAGCTTGGAAGAGCAGAAGAGTGGTGAAACGAAGAAACTACTGCTAGCCTAAGTATAAGTGCAACAATAATCCTACTGAAGGTGTGAGTGATATGTTCGACCCAAGAGGACTGCGATAGAAGCAATTCCTTCTAAGTTAGTGTGAAGGAATCAAGAAAGTACTAATAAGGCAACGAAGGTTCCGACTTCCAAGGTTAGCAGCGGCAACGGTATATCAGTGGCACTAGCATGATGTCAGCAGTACTCGCACGGTAAGGATAGCTGTAGCGGTTAGCTAGCGAGAGCAAGAACAAAAGTGACTTCTGTGAAATGAATATAGTACTACTACCTGCGGTGCAGTAGTGGTAGCAGTAGTTCTGTACGAGCAAGAAAGTTGATGAGAGAGGTAGCGACCCAGCGAGATCACTGGCCACAGTCTGGTTATGAGTAGTGAAGTTGAAAGTTACGCAGTACTTTGAGCAGTAAAGTTACCGGCGGTCAAATCAATGAGTGAGATTTGAATGGAGAAAGGTTCAAAGGCAAATAGATTGAGACTAGCGAGTGTTCTGATACTAAGTCCAAGTGAAGGGATGTAATGGGAAGTAATGGTAACAGTATGTATGTTGAGTCCTTTTAACATATTTGAGCACGTACAAGATTATTAGGTGAGTCCGGTAGTGAGAAGAAAATAAACAGGGTATTAACTAAGAGGTGCACAGTGTGCAGCGGCCCCTTGAGATGCAAGGTAAATCCTGCTGTAGATTTAGTAATGGTGGAAGTGAAGTAAATACGCACCAATGGATCTAGACGGATTTGGATGGGACATGAGGGCATTGGCGCAAGGATCTGGTAAGGGTTCGCAGAAGAAGTACAGTTCCACCTTAGCAGAGCAAAAAGGCTATATACTCGCTATAAGGGAATTCTTTGGTTGCCGCCACGGACAGTAATGAGATGCTTGTCAAAAACATGGGTTTGATGGTCAGCGTGACTTTGCTCATTACAGCAGAAGAGCAGAAGAGCAGGAGAGCGGAAGAGCGGAGAGCGGAAGAGCGGAAGAGCGGAAGAGCGGAAGAGCGGAAGAGCGGAAGAGCGGAAGAGCGGAAGAGTGTTAAGACTGTACTCAAGGGTAGAAAGATCCGAAGGGCTTTGGCCTCAGTTCGTACACTGTGCCCCTTTCTTGAGTAATGCCCCTTATTTCAGGGAGGAGTTATTCGTCCGAAGACCCGGAAGGAGTTGCGTAACGGATCCGGGTGTCCGAAGGTGTCAGATATGATACGTCCGAAGGTTATTTGGAACGTAAGGAGAGGACAGAGATTAAGGCTAGTTTCGGAACGAGTTCCTAACTAGAAACTAACAAAGATGGACTATCCGAAGATAGAGTCGGAGATATAGACTATAGGAATCAATCCTAAGTCTCGGAAGGTGACTTAAAGCGGAAAGTGGTTTAAGTCCAGAAGAGGCAGGATGAGTAGAATCTAAGATGATATTCGAACTAAGGTTCTACGGAGATCTACAAGTGGTTTATAGACTGTAAGTATCTAAGACGGATAATCAGCAAGTCCGGGACCGAGGGCTATGTACGAAGCATAGCGGAAGTCTATTAGTTAATGCACAGCGGATCAGTAAGCATGAATTGGAAATGAACACAGGAAACGGATCAGTAACACAGGACGGAAATATAAACAGCCGGAGTACCGGTAGCAGGAGAAACGACGAAAGGAGATAGACGCAGATGTACACAAGGAGTTAAGGTGCGAGAAGTGAGTACATTCGGATGGGTGGTCTGGACAAGATCTGTGGACCGGACGGATATGGTCGGATCTGAGATTTAGAAGTATGGTATATGACAAAGAGCGGAAGAGCGGAAGAGCGGAAGAGCGGAAGAGCGGAAGAGTGGAGAGCGGAAGAGCGGAAGAGCAGAAGAGCGGAAGAGCGGAAGAGCGGAAGCGGAAGAGCGGAAGAGCGGAAGAGCGGAAGAGCGGATGATCAGATGATCGGACGAGCATAGCTCTATGGATCTTAGGGGAGGTGTTGACTACTAGAGAGGAGTAGGTCTGGATATGGTGTAGAGATAGTATAGACTACTCTGGACAAGGTCCAGAATAGAAACAGACAGGATAAGACTACCAAAGGTAGAGTCGGAGGTGAAACAGATGAGAGACAGGAAACGGACGAAGTCTGAAAAGGATATAGGACATAGGATCAAAGCTCTGGCCTAGGGAATGATCCCATAGGTCTGAGTCGGAGCTTACAAGGGCCAGAGCCCAAGTGTGAGAATGGAAACAGATTTATATAGACATGGTAACAAGATTACAGAAGTCAAAGGAATATACAGAAGTAGGAAAGCAATGATCAGACTGAGGTCTGCAGGAGTTGTACTACAAGTTTATATACTGTAGGTAGCATGCCAGAAGGCAAGTAAGGATAGTCCAAGGCTATGTCTTAGGCATGCGGAACACATTAGTAAGTACAATGGAACATAAGGCTATGAACTCAGAAATAAGACTTGTATGAAATATCTTATCAAGACAGAAGTCGCGATAACCAAAAGCCAGAGGTGCAGAGATAACCAAAAGCCAGACACAGGTATAACCTAAAAGGAGTAATGCGCAGGTGCACAGGAATAGTTTCGGATATGAGCATGGATCAGATATGGACACGGATTGGATGGGCAGATGAGATCGGACAGATGGATTGGGTTGGATATGGATATGGATCGGATATGGATGGATATGGATTGGAGTGGATGGGTGGATCGGATATGTGAACTGGATTGGATGGGTGGACTGTATAGATTGGGTGTCTGGATGTTCATGGATTGGATCTGATCTGGACCTGAATGTATGGTATATGTCAGAGTAAAGGAAAGCTGCTCACATTGAAGTTCCCACTTGTGTGGAGCATCTATAGGAGCATTAATGTAGTGTCCTGTGATTGACAGGAATTGGTTGCCAGCATCAGTCATTGTACCAATCAATGGCGCTAGTGTCTTTGAGTTTGCCATCAAATCCAAGTGTGCATGCCATTCTCACAGCCAGAGGAGTGTATATTGCACCTGTAGATCATTTATACCAAAATTTGTTGGTAAGAGATTAGCAAAATGTGATGCACCTTGAACATATTGTTGCCATGTAATCAAGTACCTGAATGAGGATCCCGAAGATAGGTTCTGGACATAAATTAGATTATAATCTGAATAATGATGGACAGTGAGCTTACCGAAACATCGAGTAGATTACCGACGAAGTCAGACATCGCTAATAGACATGCATTGATACAGATGTAGGAATGGTTCAAACACATCCAGACAGGTTTGGAACTTTCAGGCTGTCTGGACACAAATTTCAATTGAGAAATTCAAATTGAAATTCAACTTTGATGTCATGTGACTCTGCTCCCATGACCTTCAGAAGAGTTGGCACATATCCGTTATCGATGCCTTTCATACCACCATCATAGACAATATCTGTCCAGCATACTGACTCAGTACAACACCCACAATGGATCTCTCACTACAGTGATTGCATACAGATCGCCGTTGATGCCGACTTGTTTTTATCATTGTCTGCATTGTTGCACAAGTTGTACATCTATACCATCTATTATTCCTACCTACAAACGCACGCATTCCATACCACATGTCAGCTTTGACTGGTGAAGCATGGATTCATGAGCTTATGACAGGTCACCCTGACAGAATCCACCACAATCTTGGTGTCAGCCTTGAAGTCTTTGAAGCGCTGGTGAAGATTTTGCAACAAAATGGTATCCAACGGTCTCGCAACGGCATCTCAGTAGAAGAACAACTGAGGATTTTTTTTTATATGCCTGTGTTACTGGGCTTCAACTTGCCATCTTGGTGAATGATTTCAGTGTTCCCCTGATACCATTGCCAGGTGAGTACTCAGCCATTGTCTGAGTTGTATTAATATTCTACTGTGTATCAGGTACTTCAAACACTTGCTTGACTTTTTCTTGGATGACATATTCTATTCATCACAAGTCCGCTTACCCACAATAGGGACTCCCCTATCCTCCAAAATCAGGATGACCCTCGTTTTCACTTTTTTGATCAATGTATTGGTGCTGTAGATGGCACACACATTCAAGTCTTTGCCTCAGCCAGCCAGCATGCCACCATGTGCAACCATAAGGGATTTTTATCCCACAACTGTCTCTTTGCATGCAACCATGATTTTTTATTTATATACTCACTTTGTGGCTGGGATGGCTCTGTTGCCAATGGTGCACTCTGGAATGATGCGTGTGCGCATGATTTTGCCTTACCCCCAGGCAAATACCTGCTTGCGGATGCTGGCTTTAATACATGTGATGCACTGTTAGTGCCATACCATGGCATCCATTACCATCTGAACGAGTGGTGTCAGGCCGATCAGCAGTAATTTTTTTGTTTTTTTATTCAATTATTTTCTGATGTGCATATAGGCCACAGACCCCAGAGGAGTTATTCAACCTTCAACATGCATCTCTTTGTAATATTATTGAACACATCTTTGGAGTGATGAAGCGCAAATGGCGCATTCTTCAGGTGCCGCCGGAGTACCATATGGATGTCCAAGCACATATCCCCGATATGCTCTGTGCTTTGCACAACTTCATTCACAGATATGACCCTGACACTTTTGATGAAGAAGCCGATGATCTGTTGGAATATGAGACCGAGGAAGTTGAGGGGGTGAGCTGAATGAACTTGGTGATGGCCCAGCAGATGCTTCAGAGAGGTGGAGAGCTGATAATCATCGTGATCGGATTGCTAGGGAGATGTGGGAAGATTATCTTACAGTACATGCAGCACAAGGTGACCCAGTTGATTGAAGTATACTACTAGTTTTTGCGCTCTGTATTTCAAATATTTCAACAATTGATTCAATTGTTTGCATGTATCATAGTGTTTGACAAGTATGTGAAAGAAGTATATACAAAGCAATTTAATCAATGCGCATTGCACAAGTTTCAGCCAACCTCCTCCTTGCCGATTGGACCTCAGATTGTCACCCTTCAAATGTAAAAATGCTGTGGCTTGATCTTTCTGGCTCATGAAATCTGTGTTATCTCCACCTTATCATCTTCAGTCAAGTATGTAGCATCACTGACGATACCAATGGCAAGCGCAAAGTCAGGTGTAACAGGGGGTGGAGGGGTGGGGGTTCAACAAGATGCTTGCTCATGACCTCCACTGAGGAGGCGAGTAATGTCATCGCTGTGCTACCCTCCTGCTGGGCTTTGGCGGTTGCAAATGGCTGTTACAATCGTACATGCCCCTATTCATTTTCTGCCTCCTTTACTCTGTACATATATTACGTAACATACTCTGACTCATATGCTCAACGCATCTGTACTATAGTTGCCTTCCTTCTTTGGATACGTACTTACATTCTCACGTCTCTCTTGGTCCGTGCGCACATATTGGCCTATTTAAGCATGATGTATTATGCTTGTATACTTTACTTTAATCTTACTGGGTTTTACTGGAATATCCTTCACTTAGGTCTCCAACCTAAGTCGTCTTGAATCATCTCTAAGTCTAAGCACTCCTTAGCCTTAGTCTCTATTC
>JABCPU010000790.1:0-26527 GCA_016800925.1 Suillus spraguei | reverse complement strand
GGAACTTCCCGACTCGAACAACTCCCCAACTATTCCACAATCTCCCTTTGTTACAATCGTATGTGCCCCTATTCATTTCTCTTTACTTCCTTACTTGTATATCATGTCACATGACTCTGACTCATATGCTCAATGCATCTGTACTATAGTTGCCTTCCTTATTTGGATACGCACTTACTTTCCCACGCCTCTCTTGGTCTGTGCGCACATATTGGTCTATTTAAGCACGTTGTACTTGTAGTAGATTCTTCACTTTAATCTTACTGGGTTTTACCTGGAATCTCCTTCACTTAGGTCTCCAACCTAAGTCGTCTTGAATCGTCTCTAAGTCTAAGCACTCCTTAGCCTTAGTCTCTATTCTCGTAGAACCTCTTAGACTTGTCTTTGAGGCCTAACCCTTGATCGTACTCGGAACGCGTTCCTTGTACTTTCACCTTGTCCTCTTCTGGACATTGTAAGAACCTCCCAGCAGACCATCTGTGTCTTTTCACTGTCGCTGGTGACGCCACCCCAGTTCGTAACAATTGAACTGCATCATGTTGCAGGTACCAAATTGGCAGTACCTGATGCACTATCTCGCCAGCCCGACTATGACTCTGGCAAAGACGATAACGAGGACCAGACACTCCTCCCTGACGCTCTATTTGTTCGTCTTATTGATACCGATCTGAAGGATGTCTTATCGTCCTCCACCCCCTCGACGACCCTGTCTTCAAGACAGCGTCTGACGCCCTCGATGGCGTGTGTCTTCCTCCCATGAAATCGGCACTCTCTGACTGGAAGATTGAGGAGAACATCCTCTATTTTAAGAATCGTGCCTACATTCCACCGGCGCATCGTCCCAATATCCTGAAAAGGTATCATGATCATCCTACCGTGGGACATCCTGGTAGATTCAAAACTGAAGAACTCGTCAAACGGGAAGCCTTTGCGCCCTTTGTCAGCAAATGAAAGCCGATATGCATCCTGTTCGGCCTCCGCTTACCCCAATACCCTCGTCTGCTACCTGCCCTTTCTCTCAGGTCTCTGTCGATCTCATTACCGACCTCCCTGTCTCCGGAGGCTTTGACAGTATCATGGTCGTGGTAGACCATGGCCTTACAAAGGGGGTAATTATTATCCCTTGTTTGAAAACCGTCACTTCCGAAAGTATTGCTAAACTATTCTTGAAACACGTTTACCGACAATTTGGACTCCATGACAAAGTCATCTCGGATCGAGGCCCGCAATTCCTATCCCGCTTCTCTAAGGAACTTGCCCGCCTTCTCAACTACATCATCACTCCATCTACGGCTTATCACCCGCAGACCGATGGTCAACCTGAAAGGTTAAATCAAGAACTTGAAACATACCTATGCATCTATTGCCGAAACAACCCCAAAAATTGGGTAGAACATCTACCTATCGCCGAATTTGTCCATAATCACCGAAAACATGATGCAAGGAATGCATCACCCTTCTATTTGATGATGGGATACGAACCACGTGCTATCCCTCACCTACTCCCTGATTCATCCGTCCCCGCAGCAGAAGATCGAGTACGATCTCTGCAGAAGATAAGAGAAGAAGCAATCGCCTGCCATAACATTGCAATGCAAACAATGGCTGAACGATCCCGAGGAGATAAGTATATTCCATGGAAGATCGGAGATAAGGTTTGGCTATCTGCCGCTAATCTTAGGATCAAACTCCCATCAAGGAAACTTGCGCCAAAGCGATACAGACCTTTCCCGATCATCGATGTCTTATAGCCCATCACATTCACACTCAAACTCCCTCCACAATGGAAGATTCACCCCACTTTCCATGCTTCGGTGTTATCGTCCTATAGCGAAACAGACGTACATGGCCCAAACTTCCCTGAACCACCACCTGACATCATCGAAGAAGAAGAAGAGTACAAAGTAGAAGCAATTCTTTCTCACAAAGGAACTGGCACTCGTCGACGCTATCTTGTCTCCTGGAAAGGATATTCATCGGGAGATAACGAATGGCTCCCAGAAAAGAATTTGAAGAACTCCGCTCGAATTCTGAATGCTTATAAGAAGCAACACTCCCTCTGATCGTTCTTCAGTCAATCAAATCGCATTAGCACTTGATCAACTAGTACCGCTCCAAATGTCTTTCCCCACTGCATACATCACCCCCGTCACCATTGCCAACAATGACTCCGACTCCGACGCAGAAAACTACGGAACCCTTACCACTGAAATTGACAACACTTCCTACATTGAAGCCACCCTTCTATGCAAAGGACATGCCCTTGAAATTGAAAGAATCCTCATTGAAAAAGGCGCCTTCCCCGCTTTACTCCTCGTCAACATCATCCGCACTGCCGCCCTCATTGAAACCACTGCCAATGAAACCACAGAAATCACATACCACCATCGTATCCTTCATCTTCAAAAATGCATTCGTTCTTATGCTATGCTGTTGCTTCCCAATTCTTTTAAAAGCAATGTTGAAGAAGCTATTCACATTGTGGCCGAACGTCAGGCAGGTGTTGCTCGACCTCCCTCTCCACAGGAAGATACGCCACTTCCTATTCCAGCACCCTCTTCTTTGCGCATGTATTCTAGTCTTGACGCCCTTGCTGGCTTATGTACTGCTGTCCAAGAGATCGGACAGCTCACTAACACGGTTGTCGAAACCATCCAGCAATCAGTCACTGAAACTAGAGCGGCCAGAAACATAGTCGAAGAAGTCATCACTGATCTGCAACAAACACAAGCCAATCTCGCCTCTCCACAAACCCCATCTCCTATCGAACAACCAATTTCACCACCCCCCATCATAGTCTCCCATGATCATCCCGCGTGGCTATATGAGCCCTGCACAGAAGAGCAGTGTGAAGCTGCAAAAAGATTAGGAATTCCTGTTGCCAAATTAATAGCACTCGGCCCTCGACTTCGCGACCTTCACCTTCACCCTCCCATGTCCATTCCATCATCATTTGGTCCAATGGATCCTGTCTTGCCAGTCTTAGTAAAAGACCTCGGCATAACCTCCCCCTCCTCTTCTGACGAACTTCTTACGATTGCTGAATGAGGAATCACTCCTGATCTTCCTATGTCAGCATACACCCTCACCAGTAAGCAACAGGCGCAGCTCAGACGTGACAATGCCTTCGCCTTAAGTTGACTATACTAACGAGCATCCCCCTTTAGAGTTGAACGTTCTTGCCTTAGCAAGTGAAGCAGACTAGGAGGAGCACAAGACTCACATACTAGCTTAGGTCATAGTTTATCTACAGCCCAGGCTAGGTTGTATCTTTACACTGGCGTGATCACTAAAATTTGCCATTGTCACTTCAAAACACCAAAGATTCATTTGACAACATTGTGCAGTGCTGCATGTCACAAATTGAACAGTTCTTTAGGATTTTGAGGCCTACAATAGAATTAAATGATGAAGTATACATAGAATTAAATGATGAAGTATACATAGAATTAAATGATGAAGTATACATAGAATTGAATGAATTTATGCAAGGTTTGCTTGGTGCCATTCCTTCAAATGATAATGGACGCCTCAGTAAGGTACAAGCAGTGCATCACATGCACCAAAGCCTGCATCAGCAAGAAGATATTTTTGTGCAGGCATGCACAAGTCATGAGTTCAGGCATTGTTCCAAAGGGCCACATCAGCGGCTGAGCCATCCCAGCCTGTAAGTGAGTATGTGAAATAAAAGTCAAAGTTGCATATAAACAGACAATTCTGGGATAGAAATTTTGGTTGTGCAGGACAACATGCTCTTCAAGCGGTGCAAAAACACGAATGTGAGTGCTGTCAATGGTACCAATGCATTGGTCAAAAAATCAGAAATGCAGGTCATTGCAGATAGCTGCAGAAATGGGAGTGTTTGAATTTGGGAACCAGACATTTGAAGTGTAGAAGGGATGGGATGCAAAGAAGACGAGCATGCATTTGAAATATCTGTTAAAATGATCACCCTACTATTAGTCTCAAATTGATAATGTACTCACCTTGTAATTGTGTCTGGAGCACACTGGAATCACTCTCCAACATGGTGGGATGAGAGTCCAGTAACACACATGTACAAGAAAATGCTGAGCTGCTCTTCAATGGTGACACCATTGCGGGACTGAACAAAACCGTGGCACTGAAGGACCCTCAACAACTCCTCGAAGATATGAAGAAAAAATGTGCTTTATCCAGTCTGGGTGGCTGCTAATGAGTTCATATACCCATGCTTTTCCAGTAAGGATAGATGTGTGATACAGGATTTGTTCTCAGCATGATAAGAATAATAGGTTGTACAGATGTGCAATTTGAGTGACTGCAATTGCTATTATAATCATGGCTTGGCATCATCAATGCATGTTGTTCTGTATTTGTGCTTCAAGGTCCATGAGGGTGCAGCAACTGTAATTATCTATACCAGATTCAACACTATATACT
Source organism: Suillus spraguei (assembly GCA_016800925.1). Taxonomy (NCBI): domain Eukaryota; kingdom Fungi; phylum Basidiomycota; class Agaricomycetes; order Boletales; family Suillaceae; genus Suillus; species Suillus spraguei. Next base: position 22,105 of record JABCPU010000790.1, on the reverse strand, counting down.
GTCCTACTACTGATTATCAATGATCTCTTATCAAACATACATCACATGTTCTCATCACGTGCAGCTTTGAACCCGGAGTCGCTGTCCAAACAGCACCTCATAGAAAAAGGGGCATCTGACACCCCTGGGCGAGCATCGTGTTCTGGAAAGACATAAGCAAGTTTGAAAGTCAGAAGGTGCCTTGAATATACCTAGAATGCCACCCATACTGAGGATCTAAATGCAGCAGATAGCAAAAGATATTCGAGTCCGCGGCTTGCATTGTCAAACTTACAACAACGTCCGAAACTTCCGGCACTTGCTTGGGCCACCTCGGCGTCTCATCTGTGCAATCAGGTGGTCATAAACAAAACATTACTTCAAGAGCCGACATACTCGGTCGCTGACGCCCGCTCAGCTTGTAGGCGTCATTCGTGAGTTCGCTTTGACCGAAGCGGAAGTCAGTGATGACACAGTTTCCTTCAGTATTCACCAAAATATTGCACTGTTCCAATGCATGACTAAGGCGTGAGGACATCGTAGGTCTCAAGAACCTCATATCTGAGCAATTATATCAGTACAGGGACACGACATGACACTGAAAAGGCACTCACAGCATAGAGAAGATGCTAGTATCTAGAAGCTCCATCTCAGCAAGAGTATTATTGCTGGTGGCGGTCGTATGTGAGAATACATGACGCAGGGTTCCAACTGTCGCCGCATGCCTTCATTCTCTCGTTAACTTCGTTCCATTCAATGTACACATCATTAAGGACGTCAGCATCACACAGCGCAGTACTAGTAAAGCCGGGAAGATGTCCGAGCTGGAATTGGTCGTGTCGGAGTTACTTATCTGGATTGTCTTCAGAGAAGATAGGGAGTAACTCGCAACGAACCTCGCCCTCAGCGGTCGTCAGACATTCTGACATAGATGGGACGGTCTTTGGATAACATACATCGAGCTTCTGGCTTGAATCACATGCTGCGGACATCTCTGTGTTCGGACTTGACGGTGCATGTGCTAGGTCCACACATAGCGTCGTGGCGTTATCGAAAAGAACCAACCACGAGCCTTGAATCTTTCCATCAAGGCACGAGACATTCTTGATGATCCCTACAGATATTGTCACCTGCACCGCAAACTGACTTTTCAGATGGTAACTATGTGGGAAGAAAAAATGGCATACAGTGAATCTCAGCCAAACATCCATCAAAGCGTGAGCGCGACTGCAAAGTTCTTTTGCGTTTTCAGCTCTCCCAATAAAATGTTTGAGCATCGGGCGGGATTCTACAGAAACACCCGATCTACGATTTACCTCGGTGTCGATACTAGAGCAAAGGCAGACAGATAGCAAGAATGACTTGGAAGGTGACTTGTCTAAAGACGTGGAAGCTGCACCAAGTTTCTTGCCAATGATGGGGCCGACCCCTTCGATCTGCTCACGCACAAAGTAAAGTATTCTTGCAGGGCATTAAACGATGATATTAAGGGGAAAGAAGTATGTGATATCAGCAACGATAAGAACGATCAGTCATGGTGTAAATAACTCGCCGAAGGTTGCTCGCACGCCCCCCAGTTGATTGAGGTGCACGCGACACTTCCAAGAAAATCGGTAGTGGCCCTTGACATGAGCAACAAATATTACTTCGTCGTAGTCGAGTCACGATGGGAGAACGAACCGTTCCCTTTAAATCAGGATCGAGAATGACGAGGTGGTGAGTAAGAAGAGGAGTGCGAGTTTCCATGGTCTGACGTCGAAAGGCTGCGCGAAAGAGCTAGACCTAAGGCGGGCAGAATGCCCACCAACTGTTGCAGGAAGGTTGTATGATTGTAACTTGGATATGGAGAATGCAGACTACCATGAGGCAGTGGGGCTTCTGGTATGGGAGAAGCCGCGAGTGACGACGGCCGATATCTTCGTGAGCACGATAGATGCGGCAAATACATCGAGATCATGATCAAACGAAAGTGCATACCCGAGTTCGCGCTCGCCCAGATCCTGTTCGAACAAATAGAAGTAAATCTCTGCCAGACGAATCAATTGAGCTAGCGTCCTATGTCAATGGTAACCATTGTCCCATTCATCGACTCCAAAAGGTAAGGAAACAAAGGTGGCGAGGCATCGAAATGAAGACTATTGAACGCACTTGAGCACATCACTAATGAATTCCATCTCCCCAAACTCATCCTGTCGGAGAAGATCACTGCGTTTCCCTGATATTGACGAACAATGTGGGGTCGCATCGCCTATGGATACTAGCGAAACATTTGCAGAGCGTGGAAAAGGATGCAGCACGGCCGTCGGACGTGCATCTGTTATCAGAGAAGCTCAGGTACCGAGGCTGTCAGTTAGAAAACGCGACGTACTTCACATATTCCAACAAGCGTTTCCGAGACGGCATCGTTGAATGAGTTGGGTAGACCATGACTCAGCTGGTCCCACGATAGTGTTGATGGGTGCACTGTACCCTCCAAGTCGAAGCCTACATATGCATTGCAAGATAATTGCAAATGTCACATTGTAGTGCCCCACAATCTTCAGACAATATTAATATGGTTGCACGATTTGAGAATGTTGCAACTTCACTGCGTGGTAGCACGATAAAGTCAAGACACTAGTACGTACGTTGTGTACAAGGTATAGACAAGTTCACATCGACAAAACCCTCGCGACACTCCCCTTTTAAACTGGTTGCCCCCCTACAGTGTAGATATCCGTGATCAGGGCGTCACGTACGTCACTTGTGAATTGTTCGTACGTCTTAGCCAGCTTCTCCTCATATGTAGTCCTGGCCGGAGTCAAATCAAATTTGCTCGCTAAAAAAACACCAGTGGATAATTCTTGAAGCGCCCACTCAAAAAACGTGCCAACGAGACTAAACAACCGCTTGAGGTTTCGGGTGGCGTCGATATATTGCTGGTAATTGAGATGGTTGAACAGGACGTGCCTGACAAAGTGTCGCACGGCGATGTTCCCAAAGATCACATCGACGTCTTGTCCTCCCACCTGATCCGTTAAGTCATGAGTGTTCAAGTTCAAGTTAGAATAGAACAAGAGAGGGAACGACTCACATTGATGAGACCGTTGAGGAATGTATCATTTGCTAAAAGGTGTTGAACGATACTCGCTACCACTGCCTTGGGCTGCGTGACCAAGGCCTCATGAAGATTGTAATAGCATAAAACAGTGATGCGAACAATATCCTTTATGTTTTCCATCATAGTCTTCATGCTGTTTGCGATTGTGGCGATATTTTTCAAAGCTTCTTCCCCATTGGACCATTCAGTAAGCTCAACTGTTTTCGATTTGAGCTGTCGGTTAAAACGAATTCTGTGAGACATACCGCTATTATATTTAGCGACCGTGGTAGTCAGAGTGTTCGACGCTTCTTTCTTTCTGGCTTCAGTGGAAAGCAAAAACGAATGATCAAACATTGATCGTTTCAACAGTTCTTTGGTGTCCGATTTGACCTTTTTCAAGTCTTCCAGGCCAAATTTTCCGATAGGTGAAGACGATGATATGACGCCGGTCGCACCCGATGGCACCACGACTGTGCTAATGGGAAGTGATGGTTTCAACGATTCTTGAGGTGGGACATGTGCTGTCGAGTTATGACGTGATGGACCGGCGTGTTGTCCCATCCCATCGTCGTCATCATCATCATGTGTGAGATGACGGCTGCGGTTCCTATTAGCAGTAAGTCTGTCAGGGATTTTATAAGGTGTGTAACGCTTCGATTGTGGCAGCGAGTCGTCAAGCCATGCAGCCGACGGGCGTGGATGCACATCGCTGCTAGCGACACCGACTTGAGGAAGTACCTCGTGGCTACCATAAGCTGCCTGGCCGTGGGCTGCCGTTGCTACTGCACGGGAAGGTATGTCACTGTGCCTGGTCAGAGTCTCCCAAAGATATTCTTCGGAATATGGCGAAGGAAGATGGGGGGGGTGATCAGGATAGACCTGACTTGGATGAAATTGATTTGACGTGGTGACTCCATCACCTGCCGCGGCAATGGCAGAATTCCAGGCATCCTGGTATAACCTATCAAAATCCGAATCCGGAAACACTGGTGGTTGCACTGGAAAGTCGCAGGTAGGGCCGCTGCCGCTGCCACTCTCAATTTCGTCGTTCAGAGGAGGTGTCATGTTAGGACGGCCTCGAACGCACTCGTCTGCTCGAAGATTCAGGCTTTATTAGTACTAGATTTGAAGTGATGATCGTGTCAGCAATTCTGAACTTTGATATGAGTATCGCTTCTGTCACAATATCACCGCGTACACTCCACTGAGTGAGTCAACGAGCCTGCGATTGCGATCGGCCAGTCCACGAGGAGTCCGCATCTGAGTCTCTGGCCAAGTTCATAAGGTCGTGTAATCTGCCTCATTGTGATCAAAGAGCCCGGGTATTACATGTCTGATTCGATGTCGAACACTGGTTATCGGCAATTATCTGATGCATCGTAACGACATCATGTTCAACCATAGTAGCCACTGCTTCTCAAAGATCTTCACGGTTCTGGAAAGCTTTACCACCATTAGGAATAAACGCAAACTCGAGTCGGAATGTAACTGGGAAGTTTTCCGAAGCTGTATAAACGCGGTGACCCAAACGCGGGGACAGTGTCAGTCCATGGCACTTGACAATGGTCTGTGCGCCGGCGAAACGTCCGTTCTGTCTAGTCCTATCAATGGGAAACCGATTAATCCACCCCTGCGTCGTGCGACAGGTTTTACGAGCTTACCCAAATACAGAGGGGAGTGTAATCTGAACGACGTTTAAGCTTTGTCAAAGGGCGAGTCACGGTAGTAGTCCTGCTGACAGTGCGCATGATATAATTACGTACACAATTCAAAACACATACACAGATATCGTAGGTCTCATCATCTCACTTGTGTCGTGTGGTGGTCCTCTATATTCGAACTGATGGCGTGAAAGCTCCATCCATGATTAATGAACATCTGTGAATGCGCTGACTCGCGATTTTGGCTGCATGTGATGTTGTACGTGCACGTTAAAATAAATACGTAATACCTAATCCATCATGACTTTACCTTCCCCTACACTCGAACCGATGGGCCTTTGACCGTTGTTGGATCCGAGTCTGATGGACTTTATTTCAAGTTTCAATTCTAATCACATAACGAACGCCCGGAGGTAAACGTTATTACCCCCAAGAGGAGAGGATTTCGACCCCGTATTGGCTAGACTTAGCATCAATGGGCGCAAATTGAAATGCTAACCGAGATTCCATCAGTCGAGCGACTTGCGAGTTTCGAGTCCTTTTTGGAAAAATTAATTCATCGTGACAACTGCGGGTACCTAAACAGGAGGGCACTTCAATCCCTTATCGGCCTAGCCTGGGACCAGTGTGCCTATCCTTGTACCGGGGCTTCGCGGGAAGTCTTTCGATTCCTGATAATAATCATCCAAGGTACGAGACGCCCCACCAAGTCAAACATGCACGCCCGTCTTTTACGTGTTACACCTTCTCCAAGCTCTGTCGGACAGGGAAGTCCCACTTCTGAGGATGTGGAATCTTTCGTCGTTGGGCCTGACGGTGACTCTCGACGTCTCGACAGGAAAAATTATCATCACGATACGAGACCATCATTCAAACACCTCCGACCAAAGTTATCACCACCATCCGATACCACTTCTGATTCGTCCGAAGATGAACTTTACGCACTTCCAGGCCTCCCCCCCCTGAGAAACCTGTCTCACTGTATACAACGCGCAAGGGGTCGATTCAAGCCTTATGACAGGCACAGTGGTCATCGGCCTGACGCAATAGAGCTCCGCTTTTTTCGCAGGTTGGTCGGGAAACATTCCGGCGAGAATGAGTTGAACTTGGCCGATGTTCAAGCTGTGTGTTAGACTTTACTTATGCAGCCTCACACTGATGAGTATTCGATGCTAGGGAAAAGAGCTATTCCAGCGCGGCCTGAGAGGCATGTCTCCCAAGGCCGTCGCTCAAGCTGTCGCTGCAATGCGAGCTGCTCGTGAAACCAAGCGCTTGCGTGTTCTGACAACGGCCTGGGAGATTGAGTCGTCAATTCAACAAACCAAGCTTCTTGAAGAGATTCTCGAGCAGGATGCTCTAGAATATGCCTCAAGTTCCGATGAAGATTCATCTTTGAAAAAGCTTTTGGTTGGACGTACCTCATCAGACCTCGAAGTCGAGGTTGACTTTAACATCGGCATGTTCAACCGCGATCTCACATCGTTCGTTGTTACTGATGTACAACTTGATAATATTGAGAATTTTGTGTGCAATTCGAGTCCGCCCAAGGAAAATGATGAGACTCCCTCTGTCTCTGATTCTGAGTTTGAATCCGGCAGCTGAGGTGAGGCGATATCATGCTGGTCTTGTGCAATACTGATCGCAATGCAGAGCTCTCCTTCTAGATATTTTTTCACTGTTTTCAATCGTGTGTTGTAAATACGTACTACGGATCCGATGCGCCCAGAAGAGCTTGCCGCCTCGCCGCATCTTGCAACAAATAGCCACCAGAAGTACTATATGTTTGAAATACATGTATACAGCAGCCCTCCGGGCATCCCTGGACCTTTGGAATGGATATGCAGCTACATGGGGACTATACCGCACGTATTTGATCGACACACGCCTGTATCGGTCAAGGCTTGTCTCGCAGGTCTTCTTCAGAATCCCCTAACACAAATATTAGTCGTCTCGGTAACTCGACAACTTGAATGCAGACATGCTTTTTAGATGATGTCCGACCGTGTCCCGAATGGAAGGTAAGTAATGATCAATAATCGGAGGCGTCAATGATACTATATGGGCGCGAGTCGCTTGGGAACCAGTATGTTAAGTGCTCGGTCATTCAGTGCGTATGAGATCGCGTTCTTAGTGGATCTCTAATTGATATTAGTACAAACTTGACTGAAATCGATTTTCCGTCCGCCTTGAAGCTTGAGAAGTTGGAGGATTCTGAGAAATAAGTCAGGGTCACGTGCGTTGTTGTAAAACTTAAGGCGTGCTCAATTCTTAAGTTGTCAGGTCAAGTCCCACCGTGCCTTAGAGCCAAACAATTTAGCCGACCGGGTGAGGCTCCATTTGGGCACCGCAGCTACCGCGCTTACTCCGCCTTATCAAACAATCGAGGTCACAACAGCGTGCTCACTATGCAGCGAAAACGGGAGCTTTGTGAGCTCTTAACTATCCTTTCTGCCTCATCTGCTATGTTGGGCGTCTCACCACACACTCGCCTCGAACTTGAGCACTTCATTTTCGCCGATGGTGACAATGATGACCATCATCGCACTGCTGCATTTCTCACAAGAACAAACACTGGATTTCAAGTACTCGCGAGTATGTTATCTGGCCCTGGCTCACGCAGCCCATATAATCAATCGAGAAAGTGTTTCAAATTCTTTGAGATTTTTCTGAGCTGGCCAGACTGAGATTTTCGGCATGAATACAGGTATGTTTTCTATTGGATCATCACTGTTATCTTTTGATGACATCTTTCAGAGTTGGACGCCCTACCTTTGACCGTCTCGTCCATCTGCTCGAACGGAACCCCATATTCAAATCCACCAGCAAGAAACCACAGCGCGAAGTTCGATATCAATTGGCATGCTTCCTCATTCGGTACGGCTCATGAGGTGGAGATCCACTTCAAGCTGCGCACAAACTTGCGATTGGATTTGGCACGGTGTTCTTGTACTGCCGGCGAGTCGTGCGGGCATTGCGGGAGCTGGGTGTACAGGTTGTTTCGTGGGGAGATGATGAGAAATCATGTTGTATGTGAGGATCTGGCCTCTGTACTTGTGCTTGTCTGTCATCAGGAAAACGCCGAGACTTAGGTAAATCTAGTTACATTTGATAAGTTAGCGCAAACAAAGTACCTTTGGGCCAACCTTGTTAATGCTTGACAATGAGATTCCACATATTCATTTGATGTCTACTCTCTATCACTTGACTGTAACATTGAGGACCTTTGGTATGGGCCTGCTTCCATCTACCCTTTGGGCAACATTTAAATATAAGTTTATCATCCTACACCTTTGGTTATCCACCTCTCAATTTGTGGTGATGATAGTGGATAACTATATCATATAACAACTGTTATTTACTCAATGGCAGCTCTTTATCATCTTGCTACAACATTAAGGACCTTTGGTATAGGCTTGCTATCACCAGCCCTTCTGGTGATATTTGAGTATAAGTTGATCACCTCCCACCTTTGGTTATCCACCTCTCAATTTGTGGTGATGATATTGGATAACTATATCACATAACAACTCTTATTTACTCAAATAGCAACCCTTTATCATCTGGCTACAACATTGAGGACCTTTGGTATGTGTTACAGTCATACGTGCCCCTATTCATTTTCCTTTCTATTCTCGATATCACGTGATATGGAGCTTATTGCTCAGACACTTCCACTTCCATCAGACATCACATGACTGTATGATTCAACTAGTATGTTGTCGATACATCATATCATGTGATGTCATGACTTCCCATGACTCCATTCTCGAACTCAGCCGGTTTAGCATACGCGTATGCTAAACACGTGCTTTTGTCTCTTACTCATGCGTTTCAACACACTTGTACGATACATGCCTTCCTCATCAGGATACGCACTTATATTCCCATGGTTACCTGGTCTGTGCGCACATACGTACCTATATAAGCACAGTGTACTTGTAGTAGATTCCTTACTTTAATCTTACTGGGTTTTACCTGGATTCCTCTTCACTAAAGATCTCCAATCTTTAGTCATCTTGAATCGTCTCTAAGTCTAAGCACCCCTTAGCCTTAGTCTCTATTCTCGTAGAACCTCTTAGACTTGTCTTTGAGGCTGAACCCTTGATAGTACTCGGAATGCGTTCCTTGTACTTTCACCTTGTCCTCTTCTGGACATTGTAGAACTTCCCAGCAGACCATCAGTGTCTTTTCACTGTCGCTGGTGACACCACCCCAGTTCATAACAAAAGATTAAAGTCTATCTGATCATCAACTATCTAGTCTTCGACCCTGAACCCTGATTGCTTAGATAAGCAGATTAGCGTATGCGTACGCTAAACTGATTGTCAAGAGGAGCCCTCTGACAGAAGACAAGCCCTAGCGGACAGCAAAACAGCGCATGTAGGCACCAAGAAATCACACTCACCAAGATCAAGTCCCTTCGACTCCACAACAAACCACAACAACTACCTGGAAAAGAATTCAAATCCAAGATCGGTCTTCCAACAATTGAAGATCATGATAACTCCGTGGAGTTTATCCTATTATGCAACAAACCACATATCAGATACAGATCGCAATGAATGCATGAAGAAAGGCCTATGCTTCATGTGCCAAAAGAAAGGGCATCATTCACATCGTTGCCCTGAAAGGAAGAAGAAACGGTACAACGTCTCACACGAGACTTTCTAGAATGGAGAGACAAGAAATCAACGTACGTCTCCCCCAACGTACTTTTGCAACTTATATGCTCTGTAGGTCAACAAAAGGAATTTTGTGTCCCCATTAAACTCCTATTGCATGTTCGTCTTGAATCCATGGAAACTACCACCGTCATAGATTCTGGAGCAGCCGGAACCTTCATCTCTGAAGAGTTTGTGAGACTCCATAAAATCACTAGAAGAAAACTCGATGAGCCCTTCAAAGTCACAACTGCTGATGGTACCTATATCAAAGGAGGACCAATCACGCACTACTGCCTATTGATAGTCAGAATCGATCAACACACTATGCTTGGCAAGTTTAATATCACTCAACTTGGCCAACATGACCAGATATTATTGGGGATCCCTTGGCTTCGTGCAATGAACCCAGTCATTGACTGGACCGCCGAAACCCTTGTTCTCTCTCGCACCCCCAAATCTGATGAAATTGAGATCGATATGGATAAAGATAGAAAGAAGAATGGACTTCCAATCGAATTTCCAGAACATGTGAAGAAGGCCTCTTCACAGAAGAAATGGGAGAACTCTAAGCTTCCATCAAAGGTTGCAACCTTCACACCACCTGATGTTCCGAAAGATCCAGAATCTGAACTGGCATGTGTGCCGTGCGCAATATCCTCAGAACCTAAAGTATGAATGCCACGTACTACAACTTCCACTCCCCATGTCCAACTGCCACGAGCAGTATCACTGATCCCTCGCGCAGAGAAGCGCAAGAACAACTCCAAGCCCAAATATCAAGCCGGACCCTAACCTATTGAGCAACGACCAATAGAAGAACAGAAGTATGGAAAGAGAAAAGCAGAAGAAGAAATCCCTGGGCGGGATACAAACGTACCGAAACTATCCAAATTCTACGTTCCTCCAAAAACTCTTCAAAATACTCCCTCAGCTTTGATTGAAGAAATCCCCGATGAAGAAGAACCAATGTCTGAAGACATTGCTGAAGAACCCGTGCCCTCGTTGATCCCAACAGAGGATGATGACCAATTCAACACAATGCAAGACATCTGGCATGCACCAGAAGTACGCAAAATTTCCTCTTATGAGCTTGGAGATGGAGAGTTCCTTGTGGAGTATGTCATATACCATACATTCAGGTCTGATCCATGGACATCTGGACACCCAATCCATACATCCTAGTCCACCCATCCAATCCAGCTCACATATCCAATCCACCCATCCGATCCATGTCCATATCCGATCCATGCTCATATCCAAAACTATTCCCATGCACCTGCGCGTTACTCCTTTTAGGTTAATACCTGTGTCCGGCTTTTGGTTATCTCTGCACCTCTGGCTTTCGGTTATCTTGACTTCCGTCTTGATAAGATATTTCGTACAAGTCTTATTTCTGAGTTCATAGCCTTGTGTTCCGCAATGCCTCAAACATAGCCTCAGACTATCCTTACTTGCCTTCTGGCATGCTACCTACAGTATATAAACTTGTAGTACAACTCCTGCAGACCTCAGTCTGATTCATTGATCCTACTTCTGTATATTCCTTTGATTACTCTGTATCCTGTTATCATGTCTATATAACTCCATTTCCGCTTTTGCACTTGGGCTTTGGCCCTTGTAAGCTTCCGACTCAGGCCTATGGGATTACTCCCTAGGCCGGAGCTTTGATCCTATGTCCAGTAATCTTTTCGGACTTCTTCCATCTCTGTCTATCATCTGTTTCACCTCCAACTCTACCTTTGGTAGTCTTATACTGTCTGTTTCTATTCCGGACCTTGTCTGGAGTAGTCTATACTATCCCTACACCATATCTGGACCTACTCCTCTCTAGTAGCCAACACTTCCTCTAAGATCCACAGAGCTATGCTCATCCGATCATCCGATCCTCCGATCCTCCGCTCCTCCGCTCCTCCGCTCCTCCGCTCCTCCGCTCCTCCGCTCCTCCCCCCCCCCCCCCCCCCCCCCCCCCCCCCCCGCTCCTCCGCTCCTCCGCTCCTCCGCTCCTCCGCTCCTCCGCTCCTCCGCTCCTCCGCTCCTCCGCTCCTCCGCTCCTCCGCTCCTCCGCTCCTCCGCTCCTCCGCTCCTCCGCTCCTCCGCTCCTCCGCTCCTCCGCTCCTCCGCTCCTCCGAGCTCCGGACCTTCGGACCCCTAGTCCTCCAGATCCATCCTATCCTATCCTCTGACATCTATGGATCATCTCTCCCTCTGGAGCTCTGCTCCTATCCTGCCCTGGACTTTGTCCAGCGGTCCATCTTTCATCCATTCTACTTGGAGCTTGTTACAGTAGTGTTACCATTACTCCCTACCTTCCAGAAATAGTTCCGGCGCATTCCTGCGCTCATCCGGAAGTCCATCGGAGCTCTGTCGAGCTATCCTGCCTTAGAGTTTGTTCAGACCCTCCATCCGGACTTCACCATAACTCTCCCTTGAACTTCATCCGAAATTAAGGGCACATACTCGGGTAAGGGGCACAGCGTAGGAGCTGAGGCCAAGCCCCTTTGACTTTCCAACCCTCTGGTACAACCACATGTAAGACCAGGACTTCTTACTAATCTCCAGTTTTGCATGGTCGTAACAGAGTATGACACTGATGGAGTTAGCATGAGAATTATTGAAGAAGTATCCATGGATACACCCCTCACACATGATGGAACTTCCCGACTGGAACAACTCCCCAACTACTCCACAATCTCCCTTCCTCCCCCAAAATACAGTAACAAAGCTCAAGAATTCGCCACAGATGAAAAGGAAAAGAAAAAGAAACCTTTCGAAGAATTGGTCCCAGAATATTTGCACGACTTTGCAGACGACTTTGCTAAAGGCGGACTGAATAAACTACCCCATGAACGCCCCGGTATTGATCATCAGATTGATACTAAACCCGGTTTCATCCCTCGCACATCTAAGGTTTACCCACTATCGGAAAAAGAACGTGCTGCCGTCAAAACGTTTATCGATGAAAACATTGCAAAGGGCTTTATCTCAGAATCAAAGTCGCCCCAAGCTAGTGGCTTCTTCTTTGTGGGAAAGAAGAGTGGAGAATTGCACCCCTGTCAAGATTATTGCTACATCAATGATTAGACGGTCAAGAACACTTATCTGCTCCCACTCCCTATTTCCCTCGTCGCATGCCTTCACAACGCACGATTCTTTATGAAAATGGATATTCAGTCCGGTTATAATAACATTCGCATCCATCCGACGATCGCTGGAAAGCAGCATTTACTACGGAATTTGGCCTCTGCAATTCCCCTGCAACTTTCCAAGCATACATGAATTGTACCTTCCAACAGGAAATCAATGAAGGATGGATGGTTATATACATGGACGATATCCTGATTTTCTTCACAACTATGGCAGAACACCGCGAATGAACAAGACAAGTATTGATGAAAATATGAAAGGAACACTTGTTCCTGAAACCAGAGAAATGCACCTTCGATGCAGAAGAAGTGGAATATCTTGGAATGATAATTCACCCTGGACAAGTTGCTATGGACACTGCCAAGACCAAGGGAATTGCCAAATGGCCAGTTCCAAAATCTGTAAAAGACATTTGATCATTCCTCAGCTTTTGCAACTTCTACCGAATGTTCATCTCCCACTACTCTGACATTGCCCGACCCCTTATTGAATTAACAAAGAAAGATAAGGCCTTTGACTGGTCAACCGAATGTATGGACACCTTCAACAAACTGAAATGACGCTTCACATCCCAACCGGTACTTTGTAACCCTGATCCTTCCCGACAATTTGCTATCGCTACCGACGCTTCGCTTGTAGCAACTGGTGGAGTTCTCTTGCAGACTGATGAGAATGGTGTTTATCACCCATGCGCATACCTCTCACAGTCTTTGAACCCCGCAGAATGCAATTACCAGATCTTTGATCGGGAACTCCTTGCCGTAATCCGGGCATTGAATGAATGGCATCATTATCTTGAAGGAAACCCGCACCCCGTCCTGGTATTCACTGACCACAAGAATCTTCTGTACTTTAGAAGTGCAGGTACCAAATTGGCAGTACCTGATGCACTATCTTGCCGGCCCGACTACAACTCCAGCAAAGACGATAACGAAGACCAGACTCTCCTCCCTGACGCTCTATTCGTTCATCTTATTGACACCGACCTGAAGGATGTTTTGTCATCCTCTGACCCCCTCGATGACCCTGTCTTCAAGACAGCATCTGACGCCCTTGATGGGTATGCCTTCCCCCTATGAAGTCAGCACTCTCTGACTGGAAGATTGAGGAGAACGTCCTCTATTGTAAGAATTGTGCCTACATTCCACCAGCACATCATCCCGATATCTTGAAAAGGTATCATGATCATCCTACCACGGGACATCCCGGTAGATTCAAAACTGAAGAACTTGTCAAACAAGAAGCCTGGTGGCCCGCTATGGGCTCCTATATTCGGAAATATGTAGAGGGTTGCGCCCTTTGTCAGCAAATGAAAGCGGATACACATCCTGTTCGACCTCCGCTTACCCTGATCCCCTGATCTGCGACTTGACCTTTTTCTCAGGTCTCTGTCGATCTTATCACTGACCTCCCCATCTCTGGAGGCTTTGACAGTATCATGGTCGTGGTAGACCATGGCCTTATGAAGGGGGTAATTATTATCCCTTGTCTGAAAACCATCACTTCCGAGGGTGTTGCCAAATTGTTCTTGAAGCACATCTATCATCAATTTGGACTCCATGACAAAGTCATCTCTGATCGTGGCCTGCAGTTCCTATCTCATTTCTCCAAGGAACTTGCCAGACTTCTCGACTACGTCATTGCCCCATCTACGGCTTATCACCCCCAGACTGATGGTCAAACTGAGCAGCTCAATCAAGAGCTAGAAACGTACCTGCGCATCTATTGTCGCAATAACCCTGAAGATTGGATAGAACACCTACCAATCGCCAAATTTGTCCACAACCACCGAAAACACGATGCAAGGAATGCATCACCCTTCTACCTAATGATGGGATATGAACCATGCGCCATCCCTCATCTGATCCCTGACTCCTCTGTCCCTGCAGTAGAAGATCGAGTACGATCTCTGCAGAAGATAAGAGAAGAAGCAATTGCCTGCCATAATATTGCCATGCAAACAATGGCCGAACGATCCCGAGGAGAGAAGTATACCCCATGGAAGATTGGAGATCAGGTCTGGCAATCAGCAGCCAATCTCAGACTGAAACTCCCATCATGGAAACTCGCACCAAAACGATACGGACCATTCCCTATCATTGCAGTTCTATCGCCAATCATGTTTACACTTAAACTCCCTCAGCAATGGAAGATCCACCCCACGTTCCATGCTTCGGTCTTATCATCATATAGTGAAAATGACGTACACGGCCCAAACTTCCTAGAACCCCCACCTGACATCATCGAAGAAGAAGAAGAATATGAAGTCGAAGTGATTCTTTCTCACAAAGGAACCGGCAGTTGCCGAAGATACCTTGTGACATGGAAAGAATATTCATCGGGGGATAATGAATGGATTCCAGAAGGAAACCTGAAGAACTCCACTCAAATCCTTAACGCCTATAAAAGCGAAATTCATTGTTACACCCCAGTATCTCCACAGTCAATCGTCTAAATATGTCTCAATCATCCACATCTACCTCGTCTTCATCAAACGTCTTGAGTCTTGTCGACTCATCGCCATTTGCACTCCCCGAAACCCCATAACAAATCCAGTCTATGTGGGAGGCTGTAATCCTTGACCCATCATACACCGAACGCCTCGACTCCCATGTCCTTCACACCAATGATATCGTGCAAAAAGAATTGATTTTTATCATGAGGACTGCTGAACTCCTCCTAACACCCGCTGCCATTACAAACCGAGCCCTCGCCATGCATTACGTGCAAGGGACTATCAAGAAAGCCATTGTCCGGCTTCTTGCTACCAAGAATTTTATGGACACTATCCTAGCCATCGACAAACGACACGCCACACACCATGAGGTCATTGATTTAACTCATGACACTCCTGAACGAGAAACTGCACCATCCCCAGTTTCTGTTCGCAGATCCCTTACACCCTTTGTGCCATCACCACCCTTGTCACCTGTAACAATGGAACTCGCCCTCCGAGAACCATCACCGTTCCTAGAACCAAACCCACTCTGCCGCACTATTCTGATATCTTCCCAAGATCATCTGCTCACAGATTTGCACGGAGAAGACGTAACACCATCAGAACCATAATGACTTTAGGAGTCAACCCCCTCAAAGTTCTTCAACCTCTCCAGTCCCCATTCCCTGATCGTACCGATGACCAATACACCATAGACATTGGTAAAGAAGAAGAATTAGGACGCACTCACCAGCACTATGCCGACATCTTCTGCCATGGATGCTACCAACATGGCCATAAACTACGCCACTGCTCCAACTATTTCTGTCGTATATGCGGGACCTTTGCACCAGGACATCTTACAGATGTCTGTTGGACTCTTGATGGATGAACATTACTGAAGAAACAACCTGGAGATAATGGTTATTATGCCGCGTTGAAGAAACTAGAAGAAGCCTTCGATCAAGTTGCTGCCACCAAAGAAAGAAATGGTGTACCAAGTACAGCCGATGCAGAAAACTGGCTTGTAGACATTGAGCTTGATGCAGCCTGGACCAGTGGGCTAGACTTTTGATTTGGTTCGGTGAACCAACTGCTTAAAAGAGGGGTAATGTTACAGTCGTACGTGCCCCTATTCATTTTCCTTTCTATTCTCGATATCACGTGATATGGAGCTTATTGCTCAGACACTTCCACTTCCATCAGACATCACATGACTGTATGATTCAACTAGTATGTTGTCGATACATCATATCATGTGATGTCATGACTTCCCATGACTCCATTCTCGAACTCAGCCAGTTTAGCATATGCGTATGCTAAACATGTGCTTTTGTCTCTTACTCATGCATTTCAACACACTTGTACGATACATGCCTTCCTCATCAGGATACGCACTTATATTCCCATGGTTACCTGGTCTGTGCGCACATACGTACCTATATAAGCACAGTGTACTTGTAGTAGATTCCTTACTTTAATCTTACTGGGTTTTACCTGGATTCCTCTTTGCTAAAGATCTCCAATCTTTAGTCATCTTGAATCGTCTCTAAGTCCAAGCACCCCTTAGCCTTAGTCTCTATTCTCATAGAACCTCTTAGACTTGTCTTTGAGGCTGAACCCTTGATAGTACTCGGAATGTGTTCCTTGTACTTTCACCTTGTCCTCTTCTGGACATTGTAGAACTTCCCAGCAGACCGTCTGTGTCTTTTCACTGTCGCTGGTGATGCCACCCCTGTTCATAACACAAGCAGTGTAAAGATACAACCTAACCTGGGCTGTAGATCAACTACCTCCTAAGTTAGTATGTGATTCTTGTGCTCCATCTAGTCTGCTTCACTTGCTAGGCAAGAATGTTCGACCCTAAAGGGAGATGCCTGTTAGTATAGTCAAGTTTGAGTCAAACCAGTGTGCAAATGTAGCATTGTAGTCAGTGGTAAGTTGCCATGGTCAGCGAAGATGCCGCCAGAACTAGCGTTGTAAGTAGCAGTACTAGTGTGGTCAAATCAATGCCTGTAAATGTAATGTTGAGTGAGCAGAGATGAGCGGTAATGTCAGTGGTAGTGGTAAGGTGCGAGCGGTGCAAAGTAACAGGACAGAAGACTGCAGTACTTTCAGCAGTAAAGCAGCGGTGAGTGTGAAGTCAAGTAAAAATTGGGGTCGAAAGTCCAGTGGTAACGGTGAACAAAACAATATTGATTAACGAGCAGTAAGAAACTTTTGAAGACTAAGTCTACTACTGGGTGGTTCCAGAGCTAGACACTAATCCTGACCTATAGTACAGTAAAAATAAGGTAATGTATTGTGCGGGCTATAATGTGCTTATATCCTATTTTGTATGTACCCGGGATACATTAGACGAAATCAGTAGTGCTCAGTGAAGTAACCACCAGTATGTAAATGTAGCGCGAGGCAGCTGCGGCACGAGGCAACATGTAATAAGACTTGCCATAGGATCAGTGATAAGTGGTCATATACAAACTACGCACCAAATGGAGCTATGCGGACAAGGCAAGGACATGGAAGGACATTGGTTTGTGGAATGTGGTGCGGCAGTCGGTATGGTGTGTGGCAAGTGTGAGATGCTGCCGGCAATGCTAAAGGAGTAAGACAGTCTTAAACAAGTAGAGATTCCTATAGACGTGAGACATGCATCAAAAGATAGGGCTTCATGGCCAGCACCCAATATGTTTGTTACAGCGGTAAGGAACTTTAAAGACTAAGTCTACTACTGGGTAGTTCCAGAGCTAGACACTAATCCTGACCTATAGTATGGTGAAAATAAGGTACTGCATTGTGCGGGCTATGACATGCTTATATCCTATTTCACATGTACTTGGGATGTGTTAGGTGAGATCAGTAGTGCTAAGTGAAGAAGACAAGCCCTAACGGACAGCAAGACAGCGCGTATAGGCATTGAGAAAGTATAACTCACCAGACGAATCGCTAAATATGGCGACCAAAGAATTCAATACAAGATCGGCCAGCCAGCCGCCTTTGATGGAGATTGCGACAATTCTCGCGAATTTATCCAGTCATGTAATCCTTCACTTCGATATCAACGAAAAGCTTTACACTACCACAAACAAAAGATCATTTTCATAACATCCTTTATGACTGAAAGGAATGCCAAATCCTGGAAAGAGCAATTCCTTGACCATGCTCAATCAACCGACACCTCTGGACAAAAAGTTGGTTATGGGACAATGGTGGATTTTATGAAAAGCTTCAAAGAAGCCTTCGACCCAGTGGATACCAAAGGAACCGCACTCACGAAACTCAGGGACCTCAAACAAGGAAGTGGAGATCTTCACACTTACATCGCTGATTTGAGGCACTTGCAGCCAAGGCTCATATCACCGATAATGCAACAAAGATCCAATTCTTCCAAGATGGCCTGAATTGGGGCATCCTTACAAAGCTTTTCGCACTAGGAGATGTCTCAGAAGTATTCCGAGATGTTGTGCTGCAATGCGTTTCCATTGACAATTCCCATCATCGCTTCAAGCCATGAGGACACGTCATGCTCCACAACAGAAGAAGAAGAACTATGGAAATGCACGATTACATACCAACCGTGATTCCAACGCAATGGTCGTAGATCGAATCTCCGATACGGAGAGATCCGAATGCATGAAGAAGGGACAATGCTTCGGATGCAAGAAGACAGGACATCGTTCATAATTGTCCTGACAGAAAGAAGAAGACCCCTCCGACAAACCGAAGTCAAAGAAGAAGAAGAAGAAGACGAAGAAACTGTAGGCGGATTGTTGAGGATTTTTGACTTGGAGAAACAAAGATTCGACGTATGTTTCTCCCAATGTATTACTAAGACTTGTACGCTGTAGGTGAAAGAAAAGAACTTCGTGTCCCTATCACCCTTCACTCGCGTACTCGCTTAAAATCCGTCGACACCACCGCTGTTATTGATTCAGGAGCAGCAGGAACATTCATTTCCGAGAGTTTGTGAAACTCCATCAAATCACACGACGAAAACTCAAAACACCATTTCGAGTTACTACGGCAGATGGAACTCTTATCAAAGGAGGACCAATCACACACTACTGTCTCCTAGTGGTCAAAATTGATGAACGAACCATGTATGGAAAATTCAATATCACCAAACTAGGAAGAGAGATCAAATCCTTCTGGGAATTCCGTGGTTACGCGCAATGAACCCAAGTATAGATTGGGCTGCTGAAACACTCGTCCTTCTCGAACAAAAATCAGATGAAATTGAAATTGATATGGATATGATCGGAAGAAGAATGGATTGCCCCGCCTTCATTGTCACTAAGAAATGGCAACATTCCCGACTTCCGAGATCCCTCGTATCCTCTATTCCAAAGACCCTGAACCAGAAGTACAAACACCATGTACCAGACCCTCCCCGTGTACAACTACCATGAGCAGTATCACCGATTCCCGCGCAGAAAAGCGCAAGAATGAATCCGAACCCGAGTATCGGGTCGGACAAGAACCTATTGAGCAACGGCCAATAGAAGAACAGAAGTATGGAAAAAGAAAAGCAGAAGAAGAGATCCTGGACGGATACAATGTACCGAAATTATCCAAGTTCTATGTCCCCCGAAAACTCTTCAACATACTCCTTGCTTCAATTGAAGAAATCCCCGATGAAGAAGAACCCGTGCCCTCGTTGATCCCAACAGAGGATGATGACCAATTCAACACATGCAAGATGTCTGGCATGCGCCAGAAGTACGTGAAATTTCCTCTTACGAACTTGGAGATGGAGAATTCTTGTGGAATACGATACTGATGGAGTTAGCATGAGAATCATAGAAGAAGTATCCATGGATACACCCCTACATGTGATGGAACTTCTCGACTCGAACAACTCCCAATTACTCCAATCTCCCTTCCTCCTCCGAAATACAGTAACAAAGCTCAGGAATTCGCCACGGATGAGAAGGAAAAGAAAAAAAATCCTTCGAAGAATTGGTCCCGGACTATTTGCACGACTTTGCAGACGTCTTTGCTAAAGACGGATGAACAAACTACCCCCGAACGCCCTGGTATTGATCATCGGATTGATACTAAACCCGGTTTTATCCCTCGACATCTAAGGTTTACCCGCTATCGGAAAAAGAACGCGCTGCCGTCAAAACGTTTATCGATGAAAACGTTGCGAAAGGTTTTATCTCAGAATCGAAGTCACCCCAAGCCAGTGGCTTCTTCTTTGTGGGAAAGAAGAGTGGAGAATTGCGTCCCTGTCAAGATTATCGCTACATCAATGATTGGACAGTCAAGAACGCCTATCCGCTCCCACTCCTATCTCCCTTGTCGCACGCCTTCATAACGCACAGTTCTTTACGAAAATGGATATCGGTCCGGTTATAACAATATTCGCATCCATCCTGATGATCGTGGAAAGCTGCTTTTACTACGGAATTCGGCTCTTCGAACCGAACGTCATGTTCTTTGGCCTTTGCAATTCCCGCAACTTTCCAAGCATACATGAATCGCACCTTCCAACAGGAAATCAACGAAGGATGGATGGTTATCTACATGGACGATATCCTGATTTTCTCTACAACAATGGCAGAACATCGTGAACGAACCAGACAGGGTTTTGATGAAGATACGAAAGAACATCTGTTCTTAAAACCGGAGAAATGCACCTTCGATGCAGAAGAAGTGGAATACCTCGGAATGATAATTCATCCCGGACAAGTTGCTATGGATACCGCCAAGACCAAGGGAATCTCCGAATGGCCAATCCCGAAATCTGTAAAAGATGTTCGGTCATTCCTCGTTTTTGCAACTTCTACCGCACGTTCATTTCCCACTATTCTGACATCGCCCGACCTCTTATCGATTTAACAAAGAAAGATAAGGCCTTTGATTGGTCAACTGAATGTATGGACACCTTCGAAGAACTGAAACGACGCTTTCCATCCCGCTTCACATCCGAACCGGTACTCCGTAATCCCGATCCTTCCCGACAATTTGCTATTGCTACTGATGCTTCACTTGTAGCAACTGGCGGGGTTCTCTTACAAACTGATGAGAATGGTGTTTATCACCCATGTGCATATCTCTCACAATCTTTGAACCCTGCAGAACGAAATTATCAGATCTTCGATCAGGAACTCCTTGCTGTAATCCGGGCATTGAATGAATGGCGTCACTATCTCGAAGGAAACCCACACCCTGTCCTGGTATTCACCGACCACAAGAACCTTCTGTACTTTAGAAGTGCACAGAAGCTTACCCATTGTCAAGCACGTTGGCAATTGATTCTGTCTATTTACGACATTGAACTGCATCACGTTGTCTTCTTAGATAGATGATCTATAGATAAAGACCTATAAAACCAAATATCTCCACGGTCAGTGATTCAGACAAATACCAATGACTGATAACGTGGTTGTATGTGGGTGGCTGTTTATGTTCCCCAGGCTACGGTCAGCAAATGAGTCACTTCTGTGAGATCAGCAAACTCTTGGACAATGACAAAGATTCTTGAAACAACTAAACTTCAAAGAAAAACACAGAAGTCAAACAAACTTAGAAACAGAAGTAACTGGCCGAATTACTCTCTCCAATGGAATGCAGGTGTTTTGCAACAATTGTGCTACTGCAATTTGTGGGAAGTTACAACAATCACCTTCTCAGACAAGCAGGTAGGATCCCTGGTCAAGACTAGTCACTACTTCAGAGATCTTCTAGCTTACTATTGAACCTGCTGCCAAGGAACTCACTCTGAGTATTAAGCAGATAACAGGAATGGACGTCCTTGGATTTCAATACCAAGTCCCCTTTCAATAACTAGAGTCTATCAGTCAGTGAAGACCTTAACTCAGTATCACTACTCAGATGTGTGAGATAGAGTGTTGCTATCAACCTCTGAAGTCTCTCCCACTAAGCTACTCTGGCCTTAGATGGACTAAAGAGACAACACAAATATCAGAAACACAAGGACACTTAGCACCAACAAACTTTGAAAGAGAGAGAGAGACCAGTAATCAAAGAAAAAGAAGAAAAGAGAAAGATTCAAAAGAAACAGAAGCAAGGAAACAGACAACAGAGAAAGAAAAACAGAGAGAAAGATGATGAAAGAACTAGAATGAATTTGTCAAAGAAAAAAAAATTGTTGTCTTGCTGGTTGTCAGAC